>PVHP010004274.1:0-72266 GCA_004024765.1 Zapus hudsonius
AGAGAGAGAGAGGAGACATCACTCATAGCACACGCACACACACAATCACGCACACACACACACACACACACACACACACACACACAGCAAAAAGGTTCTTTTTCTTCAACCCTTAAATGTTCTATGCCCATTGCAATATCAGGATCAGGCTGACCTCAGGCATGGGAGTAAAAGGGACATTTGTGTTTGAGTTTCTTCTTATCTCCTCATAGCAGTGTATTTTTCTCTTCCTTACATAATTCTTGGATAAGAATTCATATGTAAGGTTCTGATTTTTGGAAATGAATTTACAATTTAACCAAGTTCCCATTCCCCCTTTTAATTAAAAAAATAAGTCTTCCCAATTGGGCTTTGTCTCAGTTCTTGGCAAAATATAAATTGGTTTTCCCTTTGATTTCAGTTTTTGGTTTTTTTTTTTACTTCCTAATGTCTCTAGAATGCTCCCGTTACAGTTGATGTAGGTTTTTTATTGCCATGTGATTTTACTGTGGAGAAGTATAATAAGAACATGACAGAACTTTAGTTTGTGAGCTCAGGAATATCTTTCCAGGCAAGGGATATTGATCAGTGGTTACAGGTGCTTGTTTGCAAAGCCCACTGGTCTGCGTTTGATTCCCCAGCACCCACAAGAAGCCAGATGCACAAAATGGCACATGCCTCTGGAGTTTATATTTGCAGTGGGAAGCAGCATTGGTATGCCCATATAAACTCTTGTAAAAGAATATTATTTTGTAGGAAATAATCTTTATGAAATTATTTCTTGGGATACTAAGCAAACAAGGTGTTCTTAAAATAATAATATAAGAATGTTAAAATTATTACCTCACTAGAAATGTATAGAAATGAGTCTATACTCAGTGTTTTCAAAGCTTCTGGGGCTTATAACAGAGTCTCCTTTTTCCAGTGTTTAACTATGAATATGTACATTTTTTACCTTAGCAAATGATTTAATTTCCATTTCAAACTAAGTTGAAAATGCTATCAACCACATCACTCATATCTTCTTTTGTCCACAACCATGTAGTCATTATTTCTCCAAAGTGATACTATAAAATAAATATTCTTATAAGAGGAGGTCCTGTGAGTTAAGTGCAGGTCCATTTTAGGTCATTTTAGGTATCAGAAAACATCAGGGTAATTAATCAGTTTTGCTTACTTAAAATTATCTGCCCTAGTTCATATCATATTTGAGTAAATTGCCTCTCTACTTGAAAAGGAAAAGAGTAATTTTCATTCATTTTGAAGGGTGTTTCAATATTACAACGTTGAAATAATCATTAATGTGATAGTCAAGCAACAACCTGATCAAGTATGAAGAAGTTTTGGATATTTTACTAGATTACACAGAATATTTTATAAGTAAAATTATTTCCTCTCTTTTATTTGAAGCAATACAGAGTATTTTTATGGGTATCCAACAGTTCTCTAGCCTCCTTACTTTATAGGGAAAACAAATCTGAGATGAAACTCTGTTAGACAAATGGTTATTATGATGGAAATATAGTTTACTGTGATGGCGGGAACATGATTCATTGTGGTTTCCTATTCTGAATACACCGGTGAATGTTGAACATCTCTGAATATAAACATGGAAAACTTCCATAACATCTGCTGCTAATTTCTGCCAGCTGAGAGGCGATAATGATGATGAATATTTCTGTTGATGTGGAGACATTGGCTTCACAAAATTAACTTGCAGACGATGAGTTTCATTGAAAACACATGATTTATATTATCACCTGGTTGGTGTTATATTTAGTTACGTCTCTAATAGTTTCAGTGTGTTTAGTTTTTCAGATTGGCACTTTTTTGGTTTACTTTTTAACTTTTTTGATATCTTTATTATTGATAATTAGATACATTGTATGAGCAAATCTTATGACAGTACCCCCATTTCCCTCCTCTCTGTCCCCAACACACTGGGGTCCTCCTCAGTGGGCATACTGGATCACTCCATGGGGTAGGGGGCTATGATTAGCTCAAGAGGTACCCTAGTTACCACCCACCCTTTGTGTGTTGTTGCTGAGGGGGAAAATGTCTCTGGATAATTTTCCCCACAATGGCATCCTGACAAGAGATGAGCCACCCCAGACATACCTTGGAGGATCCTTATGGAACCCTGCAAAGAATGATGGGATGAACAAGTGACCCAGGGCCACAGCCAATCAGCCAACAAAGGATAAGCCAAGGAGACAGACACCAGTGATTTTCGACAAAACCTATATCATAAGTACAGAGACCCCTAAGATCACATCAATAAAACTGCCTTAATACTCACCCACCACGACTCAGGGAACTGAGTGGAAGAGGGGGTGGAAAGATTGTGAGAGCCTTGGTGGGGGAGAATATTCAGAGACATGGCCCCCATCAGTAACAACATACTAGGGCGGGTGGAACCTGGCTGACTCCTAGGCTATTCATGGTCCCATGACCCAAGGACTGATCCAGATGGCCCAAGGAGGAGGATATCCAGCTGATCGGGGATGGGGAAGAGGGGCATTGGGGAACTGGGGATAACAAATCATTGTTTGCCTATTAAATGTAATTCATTATGGACAATAAAAAAAGTTAAAATAAAATACTGCTAAAGAACCCTAATTTTTAAAAAACATTCTCCAAAAAGAATATTAATCCATGTTAGGGGTTCATTCTGGACTTGCCTGGTGAAAAACTTTGATTTAAAGTCCATGTGATGTATTATTTAATCAAGCATGCAACTCTTATTAAGTATTAGTTAACTACATATTTGAACTTATTTCATATTTGACCAACAGATTGAAACAGACACTATTATTCACACCTAAGTTTTTCATTGATTTTTTTCAATAAGTGGACATTCATTTCAGAGTAACAGAAAGAAAACAGTCCAACTTTGAAAGGTAAGAATTCTGCTTTTCAGCAAACTCTTTTCACAGATCGATTAATCCTCTGGATGGAATTCCTTAACTCATTCTTTTTTAAAAAATATTTTATTTATTCTTTTTTCAAGCAGAGAGATACAGAGAGAGAGAGAGAGAGAGAGAGAGAGAGAGAGAGAGAGAGAGAGAGAGAGAGAGAGAGAGAGAGAGAGCAGGGCCACCAGGGCCACCACCTTGTGGGTCTGGTTTATGTGGGTCCTGGGAAATTGAACCCGGGGTCTTAGGCACTGGAGGCAAGTGCCTTAACCTCTGAGCCATCTCTCCAGCCCTCCTTAACTATTTCTTGAGGTGGGAGATGTGACAATTTTCTTTTCATTCACCTTGATGTATTTTGAACAAGAAACCTGGAAGTTGCTTTTACTACCCACAAAAAGAACAGACAGAGAAGATGTTTGTGGAAATTGCAATGATGCTGGCGATCCTTCAACAATCCATGAACTTCTGGGGTCACCATCCTCGGTGGATGAACCTGGTCTATTCCAGCCACTTCCCAAAATGTCTGGCCTTTCCTTTCACACTTCAAATTCCAGATTTCTGGAGCATGCCTCCATCATGTTTGCCTCCTGCTTCTCAGTAGACTAGTATTTCCTTAGTCTTACTTGTTGCATACATTCTTCCTGACACCCTTTGGAACTGGGTAATATTCTCCTGTGTGTTGCTCCCCAGTCTAGCTGAGTAACCTTGAGCTAAATTTTAGGAAAAAGGCCAGGTGTGGTGGTACACACCTTTAATCCCAGCACACCTTTTATTCCAGGAGGCAATAGCTGATAAGCCCTGACCCTGTTTGTTGGAGCTGATAAGTTTTGTTCCTGCTTTTTTGAGTTTCGTTTTGAGAAAAAAGCTATATAATACAGCCTTGGATTGTATATAAGGTTGGATGCTGAAATAAAATTTTGAGATTTGCCTTGACCTATCTCCCAGCTGCGTGTGATTGTCCAGCTGCCGCGTTCATCTTTTATTTTTTTATTGTCCATAATGAGTTACATTATTTAGTGGGCAAACAATGAGTTGTTATCCCCAATTCTCTGATGCTCCCCCTCCCCATCCCCAACCAGTTGGATATCCTCCTCCGTGGGTCGTTTTTGACACAAAGACCCCTAAGCTCCCAACAATAAAGCAGCCTTAATACTCATCCACCATGACTCAGGGAACTGAGCAGAAGAGGGGCTGAAAGATTGTGAGAGCCTTGGTGGGGGAGATTATCAGAGGCATGGCATCCCTCAGTAACAACATACTAGGGTCAGGAGATCCTGGCTGAATACTAGGCTATCCATGGTCCCCGTTCCTAGATTGAGCCGGGTCCCCTGGCCAGAGAGACTCAGGCTCGCTTGCAGGGGGCCAAGGATCCACATGTTAACCAACACCTGTGGATTCACTTCTCTTTTATTTACTTTTTTAAAATTTAAACTGTTTCTCTAGTACTTATGAGTTTAGCTTATATTTATGCTTTTATACTCATGCATAGATTAGACTCATCACTTTATTATTATTATTATTATTATTATTATTATTATTATTATTATTGGTGTCTGTGTATAATGTGTGGGTTGGGGGAAGGAGACAAGCACACCCAGTGAGTCCTATGGGGGTCAGAGGACAACCTTGAATATTGGTCCTCTGGTCCTCTGCATCCACCTTGATTTAGGCAGAGTCACCTGTCTGTCACAGCATGTGCCTGACTCATTGACCTTTAATCTTTTGGGGATCTCTCTGTCTTTGCCTCCCTTCTGGCTTTGGAACACTGGCATTAGAGACACGCACACTCATGTCCAGCATTATGTGGGTTATGGGGATTCAAACTCAGATCGTCATACTTGCCTGAAAAGTGCTTTGCCGACTGAACCATCTCCCTAGTCCCTTTCTCTTTCTTTATTTTTACCCTATTAATGCTCCTTTGTAATGTTTTGAACTTCTAACATCTGGAGGACCAAGAGACAATATTAAGAGTTGACAGTCAAGACAAGAGCTTGACAAGAAAGGGATCCGAAATGAACCAGCAAGACGTCAATCAGTCAGGGCAGAAGTAACGACCACTGTGAAAGCTAAAGACTGAGCCCTGGCAAATGCAAGCATTTAAGGAATAACATCAGCAAAGGCATCTACTGCGAGTGGCCCAGGATGATGGGAAGAAGTCAAGCAGTCCACTGGCCCAGAATTTGGGGAGAAAAAATATTTCAGGAAAGCATCAATTCATATTCTGGTAAAGTATAGATAAATATTCCTCATCCAAGAAACGAGATCCAAGAATTAGGGATTTTTTTTTAAGGGAAATGATGCTTAGCACAAAAATCAACTCAAATTGTATTAGTTCAGGAAAATATCTGGGGGTAATAATGGGCCTGATTATCTCAGTGGTCTGCCATTCAGGGGAACAGACATTACTTATTGTCTTGGTAAGACTCTGAGGTTCTAAAGACTGTGAATTTTTGGTATCTCCACAACAAACAGAAGGGCAAGGGAGGGTAAGGGGATGCAAAGGGAGTCTTTACATCCTTTTTGGTAAATTTCCATGGGAGAAAATCTAATGAAAGCGACCAGGGTGGTGAGGCATTTCATTAATTTGTGCCCTGCAACAGAAAATAAGTTTAATAGTTTTTAGCCAGTCTCTCCTACATAAATAGCTTTCAAAATCATTTCAATAGTCTATTCTGTACACTAGTGGGAAATTCCTCCCTGGCTTATTTGAGCCAGAGTTTTGACAGCTGCATCTGGTCTCTGTTTCCCATTCTCCAATTACAGACATTACTAATGCAATTTAGATGGTTTGATTTGCTAATTATTTTACCAAGCACCTTTGAATTCATTTAACTCCTAGATGAAATATACATAGTCTTATCAGATCTCTCTTACTCAGAATGCCTGTTATATCGTAAACAAACTATAATAAAATCAATCCTTCAGCCCATTGATTTTTCCATCATCGTTGTGTGATTATCGTATTAAAATGTTGACTTCAAGTCTAACTTATTTCAGTCAAACATATTAAGTCATTAGAAATTAACATGTAAATATATATATACATATTAATATATATGTGTAGATTAGTGTTGATACCATTCACTATTTATGCATTGAGGATGTTTAACACATTATGGGAAACTAAATGAAGTGTAAATAAAATAAAAATGTATCTGGGTTAGTATTCACCTGAATTATAATTTTGAATAAAGCTGCTTATATCTTCAGTATTCAGTACGTTGCCTACCCTGGTAACTGCACCAATAATAGATTACAAAAAGCCAAAGTAATGTGTCCATGAATCTCAGCTGCACATCATGAGTTATGACTAAATTAACAAACATCACGTTTCCTTTTTCAACTACAGCATTTGAAAAGATCTTTTTTTTAAGGTGAATATGTTGCAATGGTATGAACTATTCTAAGAATTTGTGAGGTGTGCAATGCTTTAGCTGACCTGTTGAGAGTACTTTGAATGATTACAGCAAGCCTTAATAAATTAGCTTCAGCTGTCCTAATGGAGCTAGTCCTTCCCACACAATCTGTAAAAATAATTACCAAAAGTTATAGGGACCACCTATGCTTGTGATATGTATTACCAATCATGAGCTAATTCTATCTATGATTACTAATTATATGCTCAAGCCAGTCTCTCCAGTGGTGACTGTTGCCTGAGGTTTTCAGGATGAATGGGTATATGTAGACCAGCCTGCACACAGTTCTTCATTTCACCTCTCTCATAAATTCAGTTTTATTGTCTTGATTCAGGACTTGCACCCTCAGGCTCTCAGTAAGAAGATGATGTGAAATATTCACTCAAGTATTCATACATTAAAACACACTAAGAAAGTATCAATGAAGTCACTCATATAAGACAGACACAAATGGTACCCAACACAACCCAGAGCAAAGATCCAGAGATACTTAAGATCTTAACAATAAAGGAAACTCGAAACTCACCAATTATGACTCAGCGACCTGAGCGGAAGAGGGGGCATAATGGTTGTAAGAGCCATGGTGGGGGAGAATATCCAGGCACATTGCCCCCCTCAGCAGCAATACACAAAGGGGGAAGGAAAAAAAAAGAAAACTTGGCTACCTCTGGTGTAGTTGATAACCCCCTAACCTATGGACAGATCCAGTATGCACACCGATGAAGGACCCCAGTCGGTAGGGGACAGAGAGGAGGGAAACGGGGACACATTCACAAGATTTGCTCATACAGTGTATATGCTTATTCATAATAAAGATATAAAAACGTCATAAAATGATTTACTGTATGTATTCCTCAAAAACATATGTAGTGTCAAACATACCTTTTACCCATATATATGCCTATTTATGTGTGTGTAGGTATATAACTGTCTTGATGCACATTTTATATATATATATGCACATATATATACACACATATATATAGATATATACATATATACATATACACACACACATATATATGTATATACATACACACACTACATATGTGCTTACAGGCACATATTGTCATATATGTGTATTTATATACATGTTCTATCATTTGCTTTTGTGTCAATGTGACCAAATATCTCAGAGAAGGAACTTGAAAGGAAGGTTTATTTGGAGCCCATGACTTCAAGGGTTCCATTGTGGAGAAGCCCAGCTGGAGTGTGAGACATGAGAAACAAGCTCTCTCATACAGTGACAGATGAGGAAGCAGAAAGTGTGCTGGAACCAGAAGCAGAGGAATAACCCTCTGAGGCTCGCTCTCACTGGCTGGCTTCTGATAGCCAAAGATCTACTGCTAAGCCTTCCACAGCCATGTAGGAAGATTCTCCTCTGAAGCTTCCACAGCTTCCAGAACAGCATTGGCAATAAAGGAGATAGTGCTACAAACATGGGCATGTGTGTGCATTGTAGATTCACAGAGAGGGTAGAAGTTTGATGGATGATAAATAGAGAGATAGGCAGATGATAGATAGATAGCTGATAGATGAATGAAAGAAAGAGAATGATCTGCTTGCATATAGCTTCAAATTTAAAAAAATGAACAAATTTAAACTGGGATGAATAATCCTGGAAGTCTGTGTTAGAGACCAGGAAGTCTCTCATCCTAAATTTCACCTTACATTCCACAGAATGACAGAATAAAGGTCAAAAGAGAACTAAATAAATTTGAGGGCTGGAGAAGTGGCTCAGTCAGTAAAGGGCTTACCACATAGTATAAAGACCCATGTAAAAGGCAGGTGAAGGTGGTGGCTGGTCTATTCTATTTTCAGAATTTGGGAGTGGACAGGAGGATCCTACGGCTTTATAGCTCAGGGTTTGAGCAAAGACCATGTCTTCATACATGAGGTGAAGCATGATTGAGGAAGACACTTGTGGTAGTTTGAATAGATATCCCCCAATAGAATCAAAAGTTTATTAAAGATTGTAAATTGTCTCCAGCCTTCTGGCTGGAGGAGGTGTCACTTTGGACTGCCTACTGGGGTCTGGCCCTGAGGTGTTTCTAAGTTGGATGCAAAATTCTACGGATACATATGCAAAGAGCAGCCAGAGCTCAAGTCTGGCAGTCCTGCTGTTTTGTGAGTTACAGTGTGCTACACGGAGTGTGCTTGCTGGCTTTGGAGGTGCTGGGCCTCTGTCTCTCTGCTTGGATTTGTGAAAGGGGGCCAGCCTTTTCCTTCATTTTTGGAACTTCCCCTGGATCTGTTATATCAATAAATGCTTTCCTCCCCAAATTATGCCTGGTTTGGAGATTTACCCCAGCAGTGTGTGGCTGCCTAGGAATACACTTGACTTCAATTTCTGGTATCCATATACACATGTACATACATATGTACATGTGCATTCACACAGACCAGTGACTCCATACATATGCAACATGAACACACATACAACACACAGAACCTTCCAAATAAATAATAAAGAAATAATTACATACATTCAAACAACACAGGAAAATGAAAATGGTTCATAAAGGCAACCCTGAAAGATAAAATGAAACTAGGAATGATGTTCCAGCTATAGGAGGAAATGTCATTTACACCACACTAATATGTTAAGGATAAAGTATGTTTTTAATATTTTATTCATTTTCAAGCAGAGAGAGAGAGAGAGTGAGAGAGAGAGAGAGAGAGAGAGAGAGAGAGAGAGAGAGAGAGAATACCAGGGTCACCACCTTGTGGGTCTGGCTTATGTGGGGAATTGAACCTGAGGTCGTAGGCACTGGAGGCAAGTGCCTTAATCACTGAGCCATCTCTCCAGCCCAAGGATAAAGTATGTTTACAACAAACTCCTTAGCACTTATTGCAAGCTAGAAGCTAACCCAGATCGTACCAGAAAAAGCAGAGGATCTTATTTGGAAAATCAAACTGGTTGATCTCTCCTTCACCTGGATTTATGTTAAGCACTGAGCAAAAATGTCATTAACCCATAGGTTAAGCAATTAATGTAGAAATTGGAATAACAGAACCAGGAGAGTGTCTCCAATGGCTGCCAAGGGGGTAACAACCACTGTAAGAAGATAATCACCAAGAAGCAAGACTGAACCTTAAAAACCTTCCTGCTGTTCTCTCCCCACTGCAGATGGCATTGTCAGAAACTTACATTCATTACTTTTGAACAATAAGCTAACAGTCAAACAGTCAAGAACCTTATACTAACAGAAAAACCAATGACAAGACAAACTGAGCCATGCTTACCAAAAGAAACTATAGTGCCAACAGGCTAAGGTTAGAATAAATATTGATTCCAATTAACTTAATTTCCTACTTGAAGCTCATAAAAGACCATTGCGAGAGGGATTGGGGATAATAGAGAATCTATTAGACCACAAAGTCTTCAAGATGAAGCATGTGAAAATATATCCAAAGCTGGTGGATAAGTGCTGATTGCTTAAACAAGATCCTGTAACAATAATGAAAGGAGGCTGATAAGGAATTCTTAATGCAAATTGAAAATACTGTTATGACGATTCAGCATCAATGTAACAAACATGCAAGTGGAAGTCTGAGAGAGATTACTTGTATGTATAATTCATTGAGAAATGTTACAAATTAATAAGATGACCCGAGGAGGCGCTTACCTACCACAGATTTGCATATGGCCTAAAAATATGCAAAGGTGTTTCCCATTGTAAATTACTAAATGAAAAAAATCTGAACTCCAACTATATACCTCTATATTTCTCAGCAGATTGCTCAGCAGAGAGAAAGGATAAAATTCAGGATTTTACCAGTGACCGAGTGAAAGTCTCATACACTGCTAGTAGTTTATCTTAAAGACACAAAAGTTACAACTCAGCAACTCCATCCTTTCTGCACACTGCACAAGAAGATAAAGGAATGTAAAAACATCCCTAGGTGGGTTGAGTGAAATAGGACCTTTACCAGTAGTATATTTCTTTTTGCAACTGAATATCAAAGAGTGCAAATCTCTATGAAGGGGAAATGTCATTTAGTAAGTGTTATGGATGTGTTGTACAACATCACCTGGAGGCTTATGTGTTTGCCCACCTGCTCTCCTGCTGGAAGTGTTGCTTTGGAAGACTCTGGAACCTTTGGTTCATTGAGACTAGCTTTCAGATGTAGGCACCATGGATGGAGCTTGAATGGTTATAGTTCAGTACCCAGGTCCTGTTTCCCATCCCTTAACTTTTTTCCTTATATGCTGAGATATGAGTGAGCTGTACCACAAGCTCCTGCCACTGCCACCAGAGACACAGAGGTCACCATGGCTTTCGCATCATGACATCACTCTGAAATCATGAACCAAAATAGTTATTTTCTTCCCTTTTATTGCTGTTGTGAAGTATGTTGCTATAGCAACAAGAAAAGAAATTTACTCAGATGTCTTAATAAATGGTATGTTGGCATGTTTACCATTAGAATATAGGCAAATATCAATGTCGTCTAAAAGAAGGATTTTGTCACTTTAGAGGCCACTGGGTATTCCCAGCTATCTTTTTAAGGAACTTTGGTCTGGAAAGTTGGAAGTCAATTTTTCTATAATTTGCTCATGTTTTTCTTTCAATGAATTGCATTCATGTTTAGAGTAAAACGGATATGAAATGAATGCATCTGCCGCAAAGACAATCAAAACGTATGCTTAGAAAACAAATTATAAATCTTCATGAGACTTACAGGAGCCTGGTAGAAAGGCATTACTTAAATTTATCAATTGGTTATTGTTGAATGATTCGACATGTAGCCCCTTTAGATATTAGACATTTTTCTTTCTGAAATCAACAGAGGCCATTACTATGGTAAATGGTCAGGGATAGCTCTACATCTCAGTGTCTTTTCTTATAAAAAATTTTCATCCCGATTTTTTTCATACTGCGTCATTGAATGTTTTGCCTCTTGAAACACCTTGCCTCATTGGAGCAAGGAAGTGACTCAGAAACAAATAAGAAAATACAGAAAACATGCAACGCTTAAATAACTCCTCTGTTCTGCTTCATAAATATTTTTTTCAGAATTTTCTTTGAAAATGCCAATGATTCATCCAATTTTCCTGAGTCTGTTTTCTTCTCTGTATCACATCCTCTGCCTATAAACAAACATGATTAGAGAAAAAAATATGCTTTGAGGGAAATACTGGGTGATTTTCAGTTACCCTCCTTTAGCCTGTCTACAGATATTGGTCTCTCTTTCTTAAATCTGACATTAATGATTAGAAAGAACTTACCTTTCATATAACTCATCTAACAGGTGCAACGATTCAAGACAAATTACTCGCTAGTATTCTCCGGACCAGTCATATCTCATACTACTAGGCATCTATGACTCAGGAGAATTCCTGTATTAGTCATAAATTGCATTTGAATAAAATATGAATGAATTAGTAGAGCAGAACAGACAGGGGAATATGCCCATATTTCCAAAGTAATGTACATTGTGAAACATATATATTCTACTCAATTCTTGGTGCTGATCAGAATGGTTGTCAATTCTCTTCCCCTTTGGATTTGCAGTGCTCTACAGCAGGGTTTCTCAGTTTCTACCTGTAGACCATTGAGACTGAAGAATTCTTCCTGGGAAGGACTGTGCATTCTGAGGATGCTTTAAAGTGTTGTTTATCTAGATTCTCAAGATGCCAGTATTGACTCTGTATCTGTGTCAACAACAACAAAAGAAATGGCTCAGCATTGCTAAATATTCCCCCCGATCATGCATCTATCCCTCTAAAAGCAGAGCGACATGCATCTGTTATGATTGATTTTCTCTGGATTGTCAGCCATAACCCAAGCCTGCTTACATAGTCCCTTCTTCTTCTACTTTTGAGAGAGCATCAATTAACGATCTCATTAGTTCTCAAAGGACTCAGGAATGTAGTGCCATTGATGAGTAACTCCAAGTGACTTGATCAAACGTAGAGAAAGACAAGACTTTGCAAAACAAAGCTTCACCTTGAATGTTCCATCAATATCACCATGAGAACTGTGTCTTGACTCCGTATGGCCATACTTCCCAAATTCTCTATGGTGAAGAACCCTGTACTTACCTAGTCTAATGTGGGCTGACACTCATCAAACACTTCCTTGTTAATAAAGGTCAGGGTAAGGCCAGACATGGTGTCTCACACCTTTAATCCCAGCAATCCAGAGGCTGAGGTAGGAGGATTGCTCTGGGTTCAAGGTCACGCTGAGACTACCTAGCGAATTTCAGGTCAGCCTGGGCTACAGCTAGACCCAACCTCAAATAAATAAATAAATAAATAAATAAATAAAATAAATAAAATAAATAAAATGAAAAATAAAAAAATAAAAAAAAAACTACGTTGATATATACGATTTCATTTTTGCAGGACTGGAGAGATGGCTCAATGGTTAAGGCACTTGCCTCTAGTGCCTAAGGCCCCTGGTTCAATTCCCCAGTACCCACATATGCCAGACCCACAAGGTGGTGGCCCTGGTGTGTACTCTCTTTCTATCTCTCTTTCCTAGAAAATGAATAAATAAAATATTTGAAAAAAGAAGTACAGGGCTGGAGAGATGGCTCAGCGGTTAAGGCCCCTGCCTCCAGTGCCTAAGGCCCTGGGTTCAATTCCCCAGGACCCACATAAGCCAGGCCCACAAGGTGGTGGCCCTGGTGTTCTCTCTCTCTCTCTCTCTCTCTCTCTCTCTCTCTCTCTCTCTCTCTCTCATCTCTATCTTTATCTCTCTGTGAAAATGAATAAATAAAATAATTTTAAAAAAAGAAGTTAGGGTAAAACTGATCTAAGGGGCTGGAGAGATGGATCAGCAGTTAAGGCACTAGCCTCTACTGCCTAAGGCCCTTGGTTCAATTCCCCAGTACCCACAAATGCCAGACCCACAAGGTGGTGGCCCTGGTTTGTGCTCTCTCTCTCTCTCTCTTTCTCTCTCTTTCTCTGCTTGAAAATGAATAAATAAAATATTTTTTAAAAATTTCATTTTTGGACAGGCTCTTTTGTATGTCTAGACCTTTTTCTATGTGTAACTTTGTAATTTTAAGGGTAATTTTAAGTATAAAAATGATTATGAGTAGTAATGATGGACCCTCAAATTTTCATTTGTAAGTAAAGCAGTACAAGTATTCTTTTAATATTATGTGTAAATTATCTCTACAAAGGATTACCTTTATTAAGCATATTTCATAAGTGAGAAAATTGTGGTTTGGAAAATTTAGGAAAACATTGCCAATCATTGAAGTACTAATTGATAAGCTCTGGATTTAAATTAGGTCTGAGATTAAAATTTATTTTTGTTTTTGTGTGTGTTGAGAGAGAGAGAGATTGAGAATGAATTCAATAGCTTACTTCTTTGTCTACTGAGGCATTCTCTCACGTGAATCCCGAGTTCACTGATTCAGCTAAATCTAGTTACCAAAGGGGTCCAGGTTATTCCCAGTCTCCTGACTCCAGAGCCTCCCCAGAGCTTGGAATACAGGCAGGAAGCCCTTCAATAATGTAAAAGGCCTGGGGATGTGAAATCCAGCCTCACACTTGCATGGCTAGGGTTCTTTCTCCCAGCCCCCTGAAATGACAATCTAAGACCTTTTGCTGTATTCTTCTAAAGACAGGATGTTTTCTACTCTATGTCCCCACATTTCCCAAGCACTGAAAACAACGCTTGATATGTGACAGGTAAAGAAGAAAGGAAAAAATAAAATAAAAGAAAGGAGGGAGGAAGGACAGAAGAAAGAGGAAGAGAGGGAAGGAGGAAGGGGGGGGTCAAGAAAACATCACTATGCCACATATTTTTCGTGTTACATTTTCTTGCTTTTAGTGTTATGTAGCAAAGCTGTTGTTTTGCCTACCTTATTATTCTATGTGTTAGATTGTGAATAATACTTTTATACTCAGGGTCTTTATCACCTGTCATTCCTTCTCTTTCCTTAGACTACATAGCACATAATAATACTCTGGACAACACATAATAGGTTTTGGGGAATAGTGAGAGATGGCTGGGACACTTCCATTGAAACAGTGAAAGGGTTTTATTGGAGATTTTCCAGACAGCTCATCTCTGCCAAGAAATTATATTTAGATGCTTCCCAAGTCCTGCTTTTACTTACCACTGCCAGATGTTCTGCTTTTAGTGATCAGAGCCGTTTCCACTCATATTACAGATCACATTGATTTTGAGCCATAACAGAGATGAAAATGAATATGTAAAAATAATGAAAAATATACTTCTTTGCTACATTGCGCATCTCTTTTGCTTTGGTTATAAATTTAGTGCGTCTGCTCTGAGACGTTTGGAGAAGAGAAAGCGAGAGATGTCATTGTCCTTTTTTTAAAAAAATATTTTCAACTGGAAATTTAAATTGTATGTCAACAGTGTGTGTTTTGAGGCTGGAGAGATTAGTTAGCCGTTTAAGGTGCTTGTCTGAAAATCCTAACAACTGGGGCTCAATTCCCCGGTACCCACTTAAGCCAGATGCACAAAGTGGTACACGCAACTGGAGTTCATTTGCCTTGTTTGGAGACCCTGGCCTGCCCATTCTCTCTCTCTCTCTCTCTCTCTCTCTCTCTCTCTCTCTCTCTCTCTCTCTCTCTCTGCTTGCAATTATATTTTTAAAAATTTAAAAACAGTATGCTTTTTGAAGGCATCAAGTACTTCATTCCAAGTGATATGAACCTATGAGCACCTGAGTGTACCATATCACAATGAATACGTTTTTAAGGATGTTTGTGTGTTTTTTGTTTCCAGGTCAAGAAATACTTTGGGTTTATTTTTCCTGCCAGAGTCTAGGCTTATTATTGGGTATGGTTGAGAAAAGACTTCGCTAGAGTTTTTGTTTGTTTTTTCATGGAAGCCTAATAGAGCTTTCTTGACACATTGTGATGTTGGCAGAATCTACGAAGTGCAGGTCCAAGTAGAAAGAGAGAGATACCTTCTCTTCATTTCTGGGTTTAGCTCAGCACTGGTATAAGCACATATACCCTGGAGATTTTGAGGGAATAATTTGGTAAACATCAGTTATGGGTGGCCAGAGGGTATATGGTCACCAGTGGACATGGGCAAGGATCGCTCATCTCAAGAAAACATAGGGTATGAAAGACGTTACTGAGTAACTATACTGAGAAATATGTTTACAAAACCTGTGGTTTCCTTGATAGACTTGCTTACAAGTGGGTTATATCAGAGTAAATGAAATTTCACCAATATCAATTCAGCTTCGCTGATCACAGCTCCCTGGGGGTTTAGGTGATATTTATATCACTATGTAACATTGAGGTTGAAAGATAGTTATTGATATCTTAACCAAGTATACATAATCAAATGTCCTTGTGAAAGAAATTTTAGTAAATTATTTACAAACCGACTGTGTATACTTACCTCTATAAAGATGGGAATATTAAGAAGTAACTAGTTAGGTGTTTATTCTTGGAATAAAGAAACTTTAAGTGTGTGTATATACATACATATATGTATAAACATATATGTCTAAATATATACAAATATGTATATTCTACTATATAAATATATGTGTTTGAAAGAGGCAGAAAATTATATATGTATATATAATATTATAATTCATATATATAATATATAAAATTATATATATATATATATATATATATATATATATATATATCATGTAAACAATATATTTCTTGAAATGATTGGTGCATTTTGGCTATTTAGAAATCTGAAAAGTGAGATTGTAAACACTGAATTCATTATATTGTGGTGTCGATATTTTAGTTACATAAACTAGTTATTGGTAGACTCACGACTTGATGGTGCTATTGGAGGCTGTGGAAGCTTTCTCAACTTGGGTCTATTTTAAGAAGGTGTGTTACTAGGGGTGTGGTTTTGACAGTTTTACTTGTATCTATCTGTCTTTGTCCTCCTCTCTGTGCATACTCTCTCTCTCTTTCTCTCTCTATTTGAACAGTTTTTTGCTTCTAAACACCCTCCCCACACTAATGTGCTTTTTTAATGAGCCCTTGTAATGGAGCCAAAACCTCTTATACAAATATATCTGAAACTATAAGCCAAAACAAATCTTTCCTACCTTAATTTGTTTTTCTCAGATCTTCTGTCACAGTGACAGAAAGCTAACTCACACAAATAGTACTCTTCAATATTCATTAAATAACAATTTTGCCTGTAAGTAATCTGGGCTGGCATATGGGCCATCTGTTGCCGTGACTGTACATTACACGATCCTCATGGACCATCTTTTTTTTTTTTTTTTTTTTGGTTTAATGCAATTTACCTCTCTTACTTAATTACTATGTCCTTCCAGATTTTTGTGGTCTGCAATATGTTCACTCGGTGGAATTTGTCCATATTGCTCTCTTTCCCCAAATAATGAGACAGGCCCTTTCTTAATTGTCTGCATCGATTGTCGTCATCGTTGGTGGTAGGATGATCAAACAGGATGTAGTTTTTTGTAAAGCTCATTGTGTTCCTTTGTCAACCAGGCATGCGTTTTCTTCAAAGAGCTCAGCATGTACTTTCCTTGCTCAAAACATTTTAACATTTTAAGAATACTAGCATGTTTTGCTTTAACCATTGATTTGCTGGAATATATATATATATATATATATATATATATATATATATATATATATATATATATATATATATTTGGGTCTATGGAATATCCCTTGTATTAGTTACCTAGAATCACTGTGACCAAGACCACCTAAGAGTCCTACTTCACAGCTGAAAGATGGCTTATGGCTCCTGTCTCTAGACTCTGGGAAGAGGGCCAGAGACTCCAGGAGGAGGGGCAGAGGGGCACAGTGCCAAGAGCATATGGTACAGGTTGTTCACCTAATGATACAGAAAGCAGAGAAAGGGCCACAGAGAGAGGCCAGGGAAAATGTATTCCTCAGGACTCACACCCAGAGACCATGATGGACTTCCTCCAGCTAGGCTATCTCTTATGATTAGAAAAACCTCCCTGGTGAGGACTGAGGTTTTAACAAGTGAGTCTGGTTGGGGGGCCTTTCAAGCTCAACCCATAAGATCCCATCTGTTTCAAAAGACCTTTATTCCTACGCTACTGTTTGACAATACCTCATCTTTTATCTCATTAATTGTTTATAATTTTATTCAAATCATCAGTAGAATATTTTTTTTCAGAAATTCTCCCTACATGTGCTTATGGCTCCATTTCATGAAGTGTGGAGAATGCACCTGCATGGTTTCTCAGTAGAATATATATATATATATATATATATATATATGGACCATGGATTATTATAATTTATGTTATATGCTATCAACACTTTGTTTTCTGAAATTACTGTGAATTAATTATTTGAGATTTCATATACCTAGATGACTTTATAAAAACAAATCACAATGACTCATCTGTTGAATTATCTTTCTATGTGTTATGTAAAGAAGTTTTTTTTTCTAATTTGTTCTGAAATGGTCTAAAATTTTATATAGCTTTGCAAATGCAGATTCCTTTCTCAATAATATGAAATTTTCTTTTATCATAGCAAATTGTTTACATTTGAATATGTATATTTTGTTTGAAATTGAACACTCGGCATTTAGTGTTAACTCTGTGACAAACTGAACTACGGGTTACCTTATGTTGTTGTTTCTATGTAATTAAATAAAATAACTTGCCACCCCATGAATTGTTATGATGCCATATTTTAATTTTGGATTATGTTTAATTTCAGTCCTTAAAAAAATAGATGGCTAAAGAGCGACACTTCAACTAAGGAGATAGAAAAATAACAAAACAGCTGGTTGAAGGTACTTTGAAATAATTAAGACTTGAAGTCTCAAGATCACAGAGAAGAAAAGGTAACACTCTCCCTCTAGGGTGGGCTGCCCACTCTGTTGCTTTTCCTGTGCAGACAAATGCTAATTTCTCAGCCACACTTGTCAAAAATTATCCATTTGTAATTTGTAGTTCAAAAACTGTGCTATTCGGAACTGGAGAGTTTGCTCAACCTTTAAGTTATCTGCCTGCAAAGCCCAACCACCTAGGTTCAATTCACCAGCACCCACAGAAAGTCAGATACACAGTGGCACAAGCATCTGCAATTCATTGGCAGAGGCTGGGAGACCTGGTTCACCCATTTTTTTTCTCTTTCTCTCCCTGAAAATATGTAAATACTAAACGTGTTAGCTTTCAAAAATATCTTAAATATGTTGTGCTATACATCTGAATAGATTATGCAATACCTAATCATATTCGCTATTTATTTATTTATTTATTTATTTATTTATTTATTTATTTATTTTACTCTTCTGGCTGTTTACTAGCAAGATGAATAGCTTCCTTGGGAGACAGCGGCTTTCAAATCTCCAAAAGAGTTCAAGCCCATGTCATTCATTCATTGGATGATGAAGGCTTACATGTTTCCACTTTTACGTGTCTCTGCATCCCCTCTCATAAATAAAATGAACAAACAGCAGTGTGTTATAGGCTGCAGAATCAGAGAGCCTGTAGCCTAGGCTGTGATTTCAAAACATACTCACTTTGGAAAATAAGCAGAGAGCTCACCATAAATTTTCCGTGTTTCAGAGCTCTCATTTATATATAAGGAAAGTATGCCTAAGCTTTCTACTAATTCTTATTACTAATTATTATGTTTAAAGATCAGGTTTTATAGAAACAAAGTCAGTGGTTCAATAAATACAAGAAAAAATAAAAAGTGAGAATTTGCTCCAGTTGCTTCACCATCATCATTATTAATACTCTTTATTTGATTTTTTTAATAACAACAGCTTGGTACTCTGTTACAACAAGAAATTACAATATATTTTAAGTGTATGAGATATTTTCATACATTTATTCAAACTGAAACACAAGGAAAGACATACATATCCTGGCTATAAAAGACATTCATTTTATTTTCAACATTAACTCTAAAAGCATAAAACATTTTGTATATTTAACTTTTCAATTGTAAGAAATAATTCTTCATAGAGATCATACACATTTACCCTATATAAAAGGGGTACTGTTTTTGGCTGGCAGATAAGTACACATCAGAGGCAGATAAAGTAGAGCATAGATCACAGAAACGTGTGCTGAGAAGATGTGGCAAAATAGATATTCATTTGTAAGCAATAATTATACCTGAGTTTATTTTGTCTTTGATCACTTATGGAGTCTGTGTCAAAACATCCCAAATAACTTTCACTATTATAGAATAAAAATAATAATTCCCAATAGACTTCTGCATTCAATAACTATTACCACTTAATAGTACTTTAAATTTATATTTGCATGTTATTCATGTCTGGTTTTATATATAAGTATGATTGAAGGAACAACATGTTTAAAGTAATATATTTTTAAGCGTCAGGTGTACACTTAATTCAACTCAGACTGATATCACGAGAATGCTGAACACACTGCTTGACTGGAGAGAACAGCTAGTCAAGAAGTGATCACCTGTGCAATAGTGGCGCCAAAACCTAGGGGGTTAATCAACGGCTTTCAATTTGGCTATGAGATCCACTCAGTGACAAGGAACCCTTAACTGGAATTGGGATCCAGGGCAAAATCCTATGGAGACCAAGAAACAGGGCTCCAACGGGAAATTCCACTACCAGAGAGCTACAGAGAGGCTACACCCATTAGAATCTTGCCAAATTAGCAATGTATGTCTCATTTAACCTATACTGATCTCACTCTCCCATGGAGATTCTGTTCGTATTTTTCAGAAGGCAGTGAGAGAGCTGTGGTCAATCCAACTCCACCAACAAGACATGGGATGAGGGCGGACATGCCAGCAAGAGATGAACCACCCCTGGCTTATCATGTAGGCCCCAAATGAAACCTGTGAGAAAGTGGTGAGATAAACAAGAGACCTATCACCACAGCAAATCAGATAACCTAGGAAAATTCAATGAGACAGACACCAACATATCCAACACAACTCAAATCAGAAGTCCAGAGACACTTAAGATCTCAACAATAAAGCAGACTTAAAACTCACCCACTATGAGTTGGGGAACTGAGCGGAAGAGGGGATGGAAAGAATGTAAGAGCCATGTTGGGGGAGAATATCCAGAGACATTGCTCCCTTCAGCAACAATGAACACAAAATGTGTGTGTGTGGGAAGGGGTAAACAGGCTACCTTTAGATCAATTCATAACCTCCTACACCATGGACTGATCCAGTATGCCCACTGAGGAGGATCCCCCAGTGGACTGGGAACAGGGAAGAGGGAAGAAATAGGAGTACCATCATACTATTTGCTCATACAATGTATCTAATTATAGATAATAAAGATATCAATTTTAAAAAAAGATTCATAAAGTAAACAAAATTTATAATGCCTGGGATGTAAATACATCCATGCCTCAAAAAGTTCCTAAAATTTAAAAGATTAACAAGCTGCCCTATACAATATTATATAAGCAGTAGCAGTCGCTGAAAACAGGGGCTTCTGTCAGATGAGCAGTTAGCATGGACCTCTAGGGAACCATACTGGGGGGAGCTTTCCCATGATGCAACTGCCCTAGGGTTAGCCATTCTCCTGTAAGTAACCCCAATAAAGTCAATGGTTCAATAAGCTTAAAAAAAGTACAACAGCAATAACTTATCTTTCAACATTCAAATAACATTTTGGTTGCAACATACTGTAGCTCTATAAACAAACAAATTCAGAATAACTTCCAATCTAATTCCCATTTTACCGAAAACCTAAATGAGGACGGGAGACATTAAATAAATTTTCCAGGATCGCAAAGTCTATTACTGATGAGCCTAAGATTAAATCTCACAACGGCCCATTTCTATTCAGCATTCGGCCTTTTAGCTGACTGTCTCCCTTAATTGACTTCCATCACTGGGAATGAAATTGAGGTAAGGCTTTGCAATCAATAGAGGCTTATAATCAACTTTAAGTCAACTACAGCTATGCTATACTTCATGACCACCATGCTAAGGTTCATCATTTTGAAACCTTCTATCTATGGATTTTCATGGTATTTCAGGTTTCTATTTTGTTAATTTTTGTTTTATCATTTTATGACATTCTTGCATGTGTATGCCCCTATGATAAGCAAAATACTCTATATCCATTTTGTATATGAAGTATGGATCTTTGTTTTTCATAACAGATTAACATATTTCTCTTATCTGCAAGTCTGGGACAATCATGCTATTTTTTAGCATGATTTTTTTCCTTCTTACCTTCTCCATTCTTTCTCCTAGTTAGAGAACACTTTCTAACTAGGAGGCAGGAGGTAGGAGGATGGCTGTAAATTCAAGGCCAGCCTGAGACTACAAAGTGAATTTCAGGTCAGCTTGACCTAGAGCAAGAACCTACCTTGAAGAAACAAAGAAACAAACAAAAATCCAACAAAAAAAGCAAACAAAAATCCAACATAAAGCAACAGATATCCAACATATCTGCTATGACAGGACAATATTTTATGGGATTTATCTTACAAATATTTCACTTTGAAAAATTAAACAAATCAATTTTTCTATCATCAGAGGACCTTAAAGACAATGGTGACTATCTTGCCTTTAATTTAAGTTCATCCTAACATTTATTTCCTTTAAATAACAATAGTCTGGATAAAAGATTATAAAGAGGAACCTGTTAAGAGAATGAGGTTGGAGATGTACCAGGAAAGAGAATAGTTCATTTGATCTTCATCCAACCATAGTAGTCTATATCCAAATCACTAAACATTATTGAAGATGGTGGACTTATACTTTGAAATATAGGGCCTATTTATCATTTAGTATGACTGATTTTAGTTGTCATCTACAATGTTATATATGCAAATAAGTTAACTTCATAATTCATTTATTATCTTCAATAATGTTTATAAGTCTTTGAAGATAGGCCTTTGCATTTTCTTTTGTATCTTTTATTTTTTCAGTTAATTTTACTGGAAATGAGGTAGCATTTTTTGAGATAATTCATCTAAATAGCTTCTCAATTTTTGCCCAAGGACTATCCTTTAACTTGAAATGTTTCGTATTTTTATTTTTTCTAATATTTTTATTTATTATTTGTAATCAGGGAGAGGCGGAAGTGGGAGGGAGAGAGTGAGACAGAGAGAGAAAGAGAGAGAGAGAGAGAGAGAGAGAGAGAGAGAGAGAGAGAGAGAGAGAGAGAGAGAGAGAGAGAGAGAGAGAGAGAAACTCCAGAGGCATGCTCCATATTATGCATTTGGCTTTATGTGGGTGTTGAAGAATCAAAACCAGACCTGCAGGCTTTGCAAACAAGTGCCTTTCACCACAGAGAAATCTCTTCATCACTTCTCTTTGCTTTTTAATTCATGCTATTATTTATGGTGATTTACCTTATAGAATTGCAACATTCATAATAAAATGTTTAAACATGGGCTATACCTTATTCACTTATATTTAAGTAATCTGTGCTCTGGAGTTTGCTGCTTTTATACTACTTAGTAAAATAGTTGATTGCCTTGCTTCGCTAATTTTCTGTCAAAATATTTTTATATTAAGTAATCAGAAAATTGGATACATTTATATAAACTCACAAGTTACATGTGTCATGAATTGTTTGGTTTATACTTGTTTTGGGTATAAATGAAGTACTGAAAATTATATTTAAAATGTCTAAGATATTACAATTTTGACATATGCAGTATTCTGTGTTATAACATGTAAAAGTTTTCAAGTTTTAAATCAACTGTAATTTCTGTCATTAAGACTGATTTATATGTGTAAATAGCTTTTGCTCAAGTTTTTAAAGCAGTCTGATTTTATTCATCAGTATGCGAAAGCATGCATAATATTTAAATTTAAAGTTAAAAAACTCATCCAACAGAAATCTGAAGATGATATAACCCAAATATGAAAAATTGACTAGAAATTTTTTTCCAGAATATATTAAAATGTGTATAGAACAATCTATTGATTATAAATTAATTTTATAACATTCAGATGTCCTTCAGTTTATATAAAATGATCAATTTTATTTTGAAGTTCGTTACCTATATCTTTTTATATTTGTTCATGGACATGTATATTATATTTTGGAGAGAAGGTTAAAAGATGATTTTACATGGGAACATAATGTTAATTTCCTGGATACACAGTCTTAATTTAAAGACTTTATATTTAAAGAGCTTTTCATTATGAATCACATGCTATTTTGAAATAATATGAAAAACAATTGCTAATATTAGGGGAAAGATTATATTCTTAAAGATATCCTCTAAACTTTTGAGAAGAAAATAAATAATTGGAAAGTTGAGAGACAAAACAAGCTTACAGAAAATGTAGTCTTTTCTTTGTTGTATTGGTTAAAACTTCCATGCATGTAAAATAGTAAGGAATATGGTGGCCTCCACTCCCTTCTTTCATTTTCTTGCTCAGTGCAGAGCGTTCAGTATTCTGCCATAACTCTTCCTTCTCGGATTGGCCAATACATTAGGTTATATATATTAGTTTTATTTCTTCAGAAGTATTGTAGTTTGGGCTGGAGAGATGGCTCAGTGGTTAAGGCACTTGCCTCCAGTGCCTAAGGCCCCGGGTTCAATTCCCCAGTTCCCACATAAGCCAGACCCACAAGTTGGTGGCCCTGGTGTGCTCTCTCTCTCTCTCTCTCTCTCTCTCTCTCTCTCTCTCTCTCTGTTTGAAAATGAATAAATAAAATATTTTTTAAAAAGTATTGTAAGTTTTCCTTATGACAAATAGATGTTTAACACTTTCAGTAATTTGAACATCTAAGATTATTTCATTTGCCCCTCTTATCTGCTTCCATAGGCTCATCAATTTTCACAAATTAAAAACAAAGTAGCATTTGTAAATTTGATACACTGTGGCCATGTTGAAATTCGCAATTTGGGAATGGAGGAATTATTTTTGTTTTATTTTGTTTGGTTTTTTTTGGTGCAATGCTTTTAATTAATAAAGAGACTTTTGCTTAGTATTTTGAATACATATGCTCATAAGAAATTGGTCTGCTTTCTCTGGTGGCTACTTCATTTCTTTCTTTTCTTTTTTTTCAATTTTCTTTTTTTTTTAATTATGAAGTTCATTGTATGAACAAAGCACATATTGGTCTTATTTTCCTTGGGCTGTCCGTGGGTATCTCTTCTCATCAGCATCTGAGTGCTCTGCGGATGGGGTTATTATGGCTATTGTGAGAGCCACAGGGCAGGAAGGCATAAACTGAGACCTCCACAGGCACTGACTGATGCATTCCTGGACCCCATGGTGAGTAACAAATCATTTCTTTATATTTAACTCTTGGATTCCATGTTTTCCTCAGAAAGTCCTGTGCAGTTTTCTATATTCAGTGCTTTTTGTTGGTGTTTGATTTGTTTTACTTTTCTAGATAGGGTCTCACTCTTATCTATCCCAGGCTGACCTGGAATTCACTCTACAATCTCAGACTGGGCTTGAACTCACAAGGATCCTCTTACCTCTGCCTCCAGAGTGCTGGGATTAAAGACATGTGTCAACACGTCCAGTTTACGTTTACTTTTAAAACCTGATTATAGCACTTTGCAAGTTTTCTTTCAAATTTAGGTACAATTATAAAACAATCGTTGTGCATTGTATAGCTGGAGGTGGCCAATAAAACATTTTAAAAATGGATACGAAATAAATGTAATCCTTTCTGCTAAAATCTTCATTTCTCAAATGGAAAATCCTGTCCAAAAGTTCATGTTTGCAAGAATGATTTTTGAGATGTTTCATGCTTCTTTGGTTTTATTCTCTTTTTAGTATTAGACATAAATGACAAGAGAAATACAAATTGCAAATCATGCATACACTGGCAAAGTGTCTTTCATTATTTAGGTGTTGGATTATTAACTCTGGTGTCTTTATACAACTACCAGCCTTCCTAATGCAACCCATTCTTCATGAATAGATTATACAAAGATTAACAGGTTGTGCACATAAAACACAACAACAAAGGGATGTGTCGTTTTACTTGTTAATTCTGCTTGGGAATTGTTCAGTCTAGTCAATAGCAATTCTCCCAGGCATTATTTTACTATAGGAAAAATACATTTGCTTGTAGTTTTGTAATTCAAGTGAGGTAGGCAGGTTCTAAATGTGTTCTAACACTTGGGAAACCTACAGAGCCTTCTTCTACTTTTACTTTAGAGTTTCTAGAATTTCTATACTCATAGTACAAGGGTTTCAATATTGAAGAGCTATCTTGCATCCATTTTTGTGGCTGTGAAAATTTTTAAGAATATGATAATATAGGAGGAACAAAAACATCGAAATATCAGAACCTAGAAAAGGCACTTAACATTTTGGAATGCCTGTTTTTCAGGTTTTTTTCAATGTGTGATTTTGTTTAAGTTAAAAATACGATCTCATATGTCTCTGAACATGAATTTTTAAAGTGAAAATTACACTCGTGGCTTTTTCCGTATTTAAGAAAGAGGATCAGAGGATAAAAAAAATATGAATGTCCTACAAGACAATATTTGCACACACGGAAAGTCTCTATTTTTGATGGAGATTTTGTTTGTGATTTTATGCTAGTGTGCCATATTTTAGTTATAGCTTTATGATATTCAGTGGTGTCTCTCAATCCCACCTCCCAAAGGTGGACCCTCACTGGAAGAGGTAGCTTATTGGTGACAGGCTTTGTGCTGCTATAGCCCAGCCCACTTTCCAGTTTATTCTTTCTTTTAACTAACAGCCTATGTGAAAAGATAGATACCCATTAGTATGGATATGATATTAGCTATTACTTTCTGAAACATCTCTTGCTTTGTGAGAGATTTATATGCACACAAACTAGATGCAAGGCATTGTTGCTGAGTAGCTATTGCCTTCAGAAAAGAAGTCTGTAATTTTATAGCTGTTTTCTATGTCTAACAAAACTGAGCAGAAGGTACAGAAATTCCCTGTACATCTCCTACCCCTGCAGATGAATTATAGCCCCCATTATTCACGTTCCCCTGCTTGAGTGGCACATTGGTTTCAAAATGATGAGTTTACATTAGTATAAGAATGTAGCCCTCAGGCCACACACTTGACAATGCCTTCAGTTTCCCCATTGTGCATTTTATAGTTTTGAACAAATTTATGATGACACATGCTCACCACTGTAGAATCAGAGAGAATCGTTTCATTAAAAACACACTAACTTCTTCCTATTCCCTCCATCCGCTCCACAACAGGAAGACATTTCTTCACCAAATTAAAAATCACACCTACATCCTTAGCTTTTCTTTCACGTATTAGGCTTCACCTAAGCCTGAACTTGGGTCCATCACATTTCCAGAATATTTTAGAGTTAATGATCTTATTTTCAATTTCTAGAATTCTAAAATGTTATGATGATATGTAAATCATAGCCTGGTGGAACATGCTGTGTTTATTACGTTAAATTTTGGAGCTGAACGATTTTTCCATATTTAAGAATCGAGTCCTCTGTGATTTCGAGAGTTTAGTACCACTGGGGAGAAATTAATCTGATTAGCTACTTAAAGTGGTTTTCAAAGCCAGCCCTCAAAAATAGGGAATCCTTCACCACACTTTTGTCCTAACAAACCTAAAGTTGAATTTTAACGAGTCAGCAATGCATTGCTTGTATACTTGAACTTCAAAAGGAATTTTAATACATCACTATTAATTAATCATTAATTAATGCCTTGTGGCCAGGGTTTGCCTCAGAACCATTCTGTCTCTTGCCCTCATCGCCTCTGACTGTCTCATTTCACCTACATCCATACATTTCATCTGGAAAGTCCTAACAAATTGTTTTCTACTCTGATTAAACTTCTCATTATGAAGGAAACATTACCTCATACAGAAACACGTTTTTGTTGCCCAGTTAAAATTACTAGCATACAAAAAATATTAAGCATCTTCCCTAATGACTAATCCAATTGAGGATTTTTGCATGTATGTATGTGTGTGCTGTATTTGCACGTGTATGCATGTTTATATATATAAACAAGTGTGCAGGTGCACATACATGTGCAAACAGATCAATGTCTGAAGTCTCCTACAATTGTTTTCCAATTTATTTCATTGAGACACAATTTCTTACTGAACCAAGAGGTCATCAGTTCAAATACACAAGGGAGCCAGCAAGCCCTTGAAGTCCTCCAATCTTAGCCTGGTGTCATGGTTTTATCAGGTGTCCCCCACAAACAAATGAATGTGTTCTGATAGATCGATCCTCAGCTGATGGCAGTTTGGGTTTTACAACCTTGATGAAGCTGTGTTGTTGGGGGTGGGCTTTTGGGGGTTATAAGCCAGCTTCCCCTTGCCAGTGATTGGCACACCTTCCTGCCGCTGTTTGCAGTGCTGTGGCAGAGGTGATGTCCACCCTCTGCTCATGCCATCGTTTTCCCTGCCAGGATGGAGTCTCCCCTCGAGTCCGTAAGCCAAATAAAGCCATTCCTCCACAAGCTGCTTTTGTTTGGATTCTTGCGCAGCAACTAAGAAGCTGACCACATCACCTGGTATTACATATGTACACCACCCCTCCTGGGTATTATCTTGGTTCTAGGAATCCAAACTCAGGTCCTTATGTGTGTGTGTGGCAAGGATATTACTGACTGAGCCAGCTTCCCAGTCTGTCTTTATGCTTCTATTCACAGACAAAGACTTTGTTTAATATGGGCTAGGGCAGGTTAATAAAGGCCATGTCTACATAATTCAACATGGAGAATATTTTTAAAAGTAGTTTTCAGATTTCTTGTTTACAAAAAAATTGAATAAATGTATTGCTAGTAGATAAAAATAATAATACATTATAAAATATTTTACATTTCTTCCAAAACAGTACCATCTAATATGACTGAAAGTCCCATAAGAGTCTAAAGAGTGATATAAAGAAAGCATGGGAAATAAATTTCATTTTAGTTAAAAAACCTGCTGTTCAGAAAAATAAATAAGGTGAACACCTTCGAGCTGGCTATTACTCATTTTATCTCCAGGATCGTGTGTTGAGGTCATTTTTCAATTTCATTCTTCTATGCTGCTGTGTTTGAGAGAATATGACCACTTACTATCTTTTATATTTTTTTTTCTTGCTTTGTTTCTACTTTTGCTGTTATTTTTGTTTAATTCATAGTATTCATAATAGTAAGATACTCTATGTGAAGAGAGCTATACAAAATCACTATTGGCCAAAAATAAAATCATGATTAATTCCCCTGCTGACACAGATATAACGATGCTGTGCTTTGTAAAACATGTGACCTGGAACTTAAAAATCTCAGATGTAACATTGGATAAAAGTCCCCACAGGTCTAATTTCAGCCGTTATCTTTATAATGCGACTCTGATTCTGAGAAGAGATGTTCAGGTACATTTTCATAAATAGGCTTTTAAGTAACTCTTTACAGACCTTATACTTACACTTAACTGTAATTTTAGCAAGCAACTAAATGCTTTATGCAATAAGAGCAAAAATGACTTAATGTTACTCTGTTCAACTTTGAACTCACGAATCGATAGATGGATGGACAGATAGATGATAAAGATAGATAGATTATAGATAGATAAGAGATGAGAGAAAGGGTAGCTTTCTGTGAAGTATCTTTTATACTTGTGAAATGTTATTTTATTAATAATTGAATTATTCATTTTCCTATTATAATAATTTCATATATGAGCATATATTATTGTGAACACACATACGTGTTATAGATTAAATTATACTCAACAAACAAAATTGATAATTCCTATTTACTTTCAGGAGAAATGTTGTTATGGTTTTAATAGCAGAATCGTTAAGGGTACAGGAAGTTCAGGACTTTGGAGAAACTCAAATACTAGATTGTTTGAAAAGTTTTTGAGAGAAATTATCACCACTCATCCACTTCCATTATGATCGTGACTAATGAAAAACAATGTATGCTTATCATTTTCTGACTATGAGATGTAATTAATGAGCAATGACACAAAGATAGGTGTAATTTTCTCAAATATGCTATATTTCTTTTTTAAGAAAAATATTGTTAATAATTAGACACACGGTATGGACAAGTCATGTGTTGGTATTCCCATTTCCCTCCTCCCTGGTACCAAGCCACTGAGGGCCCTCCTTAGTTGGATTTCTGGAAAGTTCCATTGGATGGGGAGTAATGAATGAATTTGCATGAGCTGTAGCCATTATTATTATTATTATTATTTTGGTGTGTGTTGTTGTTGTTGCTGAGGGGGGCAATGCCTCAGGATATTCTCTCTGACCATGGCTCTTACAATCTTTCCACCACCTCTTCTGCAAATATCCCTGAGTCACAGTGGTTGAGTTTTAAGTCTGCTTGATAATTGTTGAGTTCTAAGAGTTTCTGTAATTTTGTTTTGGACTATTTTGGGGCATCCTTGGTGTCTATCTAGGTTATCCTTCCATAGGATATGTGACTTGCAGTGGAGGTACCTCTTTTGCTCATCACATCACTTCCAGGCTGGGGAGATGGCTCAGCAGTTGAGTGCTTCCCGCATAAACAGGAGGGCCTGAGGATGACATCATGCACCAGCATTCACACAAACAGCCCTGTGACACCACAATTACTTGTCACCACAGTCATGTACAGAGGGGTAACGATGTCATAAAAACTGCAGTTCAATATTCACACACAATTCCATCTCAGAGGAACACATGGGTGAGAATTGGAGGGGACACTGATGTTCTCCTCTGGCCTTCACAACACACATATGTGTACATGAGAAGCCATTCACATATATGTTAACACACCACAGCGTGCCCGTGTGTGTGCACGCGCACACACACACACACACACACACACACACACACACACATACACACACACACAGAATCAAAATTCGTATGATAACTTAGTTATTTTGTTTAAGATTTTCAGTTTACTTTTTAATTTATAAATTATAAGAAGTTATTCTCAGGGCAGGAATTATCTTTGGGAAATATTATTTAATTAGTAATTGAATTAAAGCCTTCATTTTTCCTGCTATGGTTGTATGTATGAGTAAATATTATTGTAAATTCAGGTATGGATTATTGAATAGATTAAGCTAAACAGGATTAAACAATACTTAGTTGTATTGTATCAATAAATAGGAGTTCCTGACAAACAAGATGCTGGACAATATAGAATGCTTCCTTTGATGCGATTAGTATGAAGGTTTCATCAGGGAAAAATTCAATATCACAATTAAAGCAGAATTTCTAGATCCACAGTTTCCCATGAACAGTCAGCAGCTATCAAATCTGAGTTTATATGTCCACAAATATTTTAAAAGCTACTAAAAGAATGATAGTTTTTTCCGAATATCAAACACTCTGTAAGTTTGCAGGTGTAAAGTTGTAATAAAACTACTACTTGGGTATACAATATTAATGTCTTATAGAAGGCTAACCTTTGTGAAATGCCTTTTAAAACTTTTAGTGAAAGAACATCAAGTTAGTTAGACACTGATTTAAATACAGGTACCAGACTGCATGGAAATCCATATCCATTAGTTGTGAATAGAAATTAAAAGAAATCTTGACACTGGAAATATCAATAAAAAACACACTATATCTTAAGGGTTGGTTTGTTACTGTATCAACCTGTTTAATCATTTTTTAGAGGAAAATGTCAAGATAAACAATTCTCTTGGATATAAAAAATATAGTAATAGATAACAAACATCTCTAAAGTAGACAGGCTAGCCTGAATAGGAGATTAGTATTAATTCTTCATTTAATAATATCAAGAAACAAATAGGCATTTATTGTCACCAAATGTGGATTTAACAGTATAATAGGAGAGAGAGAGAGAGAGAGAGAGAGAGAGAGAGAGAGAGAGAGAGAGAGAGAGAGAGAGAACTTCTGGATAATGGAGATCTGATATATTTCATAAAGACCTAGTCATAGTAATGCATAGTTAACTTAAAAAAGAGTAGAGTATTTAAATGTCCTTCATAAACTTTTGAGGAAAGAATCTAGCGTAAGGCTTGGGATGTGTGATCAGAAATGATATGTAAATGAATCATTATTGTGTGTAATTACAGGAGAGAAACACAGAACACTTCATCATCGGTGGTGTTAGATCAGAGAACATGTGTATTAGTTAATTTTAACATTGGTATTTTATACTACCTATATTACTAAAATGTTTTTATATCCAGATAGTTTTATTAAATTTTTTTTTAATTTATGGAGAATCAGCTTCTATGGCAAGAAGAGAAAGAAATTCTTAGTTTTAATAATCATACTGTAATGTGTCAACATATTGAATTCAATTTTTGCTACCAAAACATTTTCATCATTTAATAATTGTGCTTAAGTGCAGGACAAATGTAAATTGAGATATGGCATTAGAATAACATGAACTTTCATGTTAGTTGTTAGTTTTCTATATTTCCAATGAAACATTGTGTTGTGCTTTTTAAGAAAATTTTGTTTTAATATGATAGAACATGATACTACATGTTTAAAATTATAGTTCAACCTTAATTTTCAGTTTTTTTCTTTTTAAACTGTGTTTATAATTTTAAGAAGAACTGATCAAGTCATATGTGATGGTTAGGTTTTGTTGTCAACTTGTATCTTTTTAATTATCTTGGGTGGGTCTCTGAGGATGTTTACAGGAAGGCAGCCTCTCAGCAAGGGGCAGGATGTAAAGAAGCTCAAAGAAGCTGGAAGTAAACATCCTTTCCTGTGTGGACAGTGCAGGAAGGAAATTCCAGAGACTCAGGAAGCCATTAAGTCTGGGATAGGGTTGCAAGACCCCACCCTAAGGCTTTGTAAAGGGGAAGAGATTCTCTGCTTGGCCTTCCTGCCTATTTGCTGTTCTGTGTATGTGGTGTAGGTGATGGGTTTTTTTCTCTGCTGGGACCTGTGAATGAGGACCAGCCTCCTTCACTGTTATAGAACTTCCCCTCAATCTGTAGATCCAATAAATAATTTCCTCTCCCAAACAGTGCCTGGTTTGAAGATTCATCTCAGTGGCGTGTGGCTGACTGCGACATCATACAATTTACATGCTTTGTAGTTCTTCAGCTGCCACAGACACAAAAGGTGGGGGAAAAAGCAGATATGAAATGAAAAAAAAAAGATGGAAGCTTTTGGCCTTATTTATATTCATGCAAGATTCACAGAGGTGGAGAACTTGATGGAAGAAAAATTCTTTGGTAGTTATGGTAGAAATATTTTCACGTGTACCCCAACATCATATTTCACAAAGCAGTTTGAAATAGAATCAATGAATGGAAAATAAATTGACAGGTTAGCTTGTGTGAGACAAGATCATTGACATTCTTCTAAAACATTTTTCTTTAAAGACATGAAACGAAACAGAATGTCACAGAGTTCCCCCAAAACTTCCATGGATCTCTGCCCACATATCAACTTAGAACTAGGGTTTACAAAGTGAGAATACAATTCTTTACACTATGACTGAAGTTGTTTGCATATTTTAACGAGTTTTTCTTTCTGCTTTACTCAAATCAAGGTGATTTTTAATTTGACTTTGTCATCTTAGGTGAGGAAGACTATGATAATAACATTAGCCATGATGTGATGGAACTATAAACTTCACATCTCAGAGGAAAAAGAAAGTTGGACCTGAATTCATCTTCCACTGTAGGATGGAGCTGAGTAGCCCATTATAGCTAAATACAGTAAACACAGTGTTTTCCAAATGAGGATATATTTTCCTCACCCATAATCTCTTATGGATGTAGTAAACCACTTTTCTTCATCCATGGGAAACAGGACTAGATAATCACTACCCTCTCTGGTCAGTCAGACTGAAAAAAAAATAGCTTTAGGTTCAGTGACACGATTCTTGAGAAGATAATCAGTGAACCTGATAGAGGCGGACACCAGATGTTCTCCTCTGGACTCTGTGTATATGTGTACAAGGCATAAATATCTGCACACGCTATATATACACACATGTCACTCCACACAGAACAAACACACACACAGACACACACACACCATATTTACATGTGACTAGTCTAGACAGTGTCAAATTTGAATCAAAGAAATTTTGTCATCTGATCCCCATGAGAATAAACATCCAGAGATTTTTAAATTAATAGACACTGGTTGTTTTTTGTAGTTGAATATTGTTTTATAATGTCAACCAAGTACTAACCATCTCCCACATGCAGCCACTTCAAGGAAGAAAATATTTATGTGGCCATATATTGTGAAGCTAAGGGAAGAACCATACCTCTGTTAAATGCAGGTAGGTTTAAAACCTCTTTAAGAAACATAAAAGAGAGAAAGCTACTTCTATTTGATGCTGTAAAAGCGTTTTCCATATGAAATATTGAGAAAGTTTTGAGGTTTTTCAAAAGCCTGTCCTGTTGAAATAACAAACTGTGATATGAAATATAACTCTTAAACAATAATCAACAGTTTTCTAAGGTGCATAGGTTTTCTTGTCCATTACATGTTCTGGGATGAACCAAATATTTTTATATAATTTTTTTCTGGAATTTGTTGATCAAGCATTTTCTTCCAAGTGTAATTTCTGATCTTTCACAACAAAGATTATGACAGAGCTCCTAAGGCTAGTAAATCCCCAAAAATCGGCTCAAGAAAGTTCACATTAGATTCTGTAAAAATGTTGTGTGTTATATAAAATAAATTTCGAAGGTGCATTACTAAGTTACCTTTTGCTCATAAGAAGGATTTTCCAGGGTCACAGAGAGCATTAAACACTGCTTTACAGTGAAAAAGATAATTGTTCTCAGGTCTCAGAAAATAGACACCTATGAGGCAATGAGCCAATATTTCTTGTATGATATTTGTGGATTTTAATAAATGTGCTCACTTGGTAGTATCATCAATTTGTATCTTTTTCAAAAATATATATCTGACCTTTAAAAGTATGTTTGAATCATATGAAAGAGTCTCACCCTCAAGAAATTCTGGCTTAATTAGCATTAAATATAACTTGAATTTGTTTAAAAAATCTGTTATCTCAAACTGCTTAGAATTATTACCTCTACTGATTTTGAGTTATAAAGACATAGAATCAGAAAATCTATGCACAGAGGAATAGTTGACTTACACTTACTTGGATATCACAGGGGAAATGTCAAATTCACAAGAGAAAATTAAATGTAACATCAGGACTGGTGGTTTTTGAAATACGGAGGATATCAGAGTGGTAGAGTTTCATATTATTTCTTTCCAAATTCTTTTTATGTTTAGCTTTAAATTCTGGATGGAATTTTAGTGTTGTACTGGAATTGAAATTGACAGCTTGCATCGGGAGAATGGACTTTGCCTCTGCACCCATGAAGGAAGTTTAGAATATCACTGATAAATGATCTCATAAAATAAATTGTGCCAGAGTCAATCTGCAGAGAGCTAAATATATCCCAAGAATTCTCAGTGCTTCACATTTTTATCACCTTCTCTAAACACATAACTAGTCATTTCAATTGTAACTTCACTAGTACTTAGAAAATTATTCTAAAATTCACTCATGTAGACTGTGTAATTAAACTCAACTTGTTCTTTCTCTGCAAAAATAATTGCATCTCACCATCCATTACCATTTAACTTGCCTGTTGTGTGTCTAGTGAGAATTGCATGTTCTTCTTTCATTCACTTAGGGCTTGGTAAGTTTGACTTTTTGCCCAGGAGGATGAGGGCACCATAAATTTTGTTCAATCATCTTGGCAGAAATTTTAGTGATTGCATATTCACTTGAGTGGTTTTACGTTTCCCCTTCGTCTTGAGAGAGAAAACTTGAATTCAAAACTGAAGACATGGAGATCAGACCCACATCTCAGGGCAGACTCACAAAACAATGACACAGCCATCATATTTCAGGGTTACTGCTTAAATGTAGGATGTGTACACTCACAAACCCACTGTTATTCTAAAGAGACTGATATTTGCATTTAGTTGTTAGAAAAACTAGATGAAAAGCAACAGATATCGGTAAAATGGATACTCATATTAATCTGATAACTGTCAGATCCTTATAATGGGTATTAAAAAGATGAAGTAAAAAAAGCAGAAATTTGTATCACTGAAACCATTCTCAAAATTCAAAAGGAGAAAATAGGGAACTCTCGTGATTCATTAACCCTTTTGATACTAAGTGTTAAACCGCAATTTTCTTTGCTTACTGGAAGAATGGAAAGACACACTGCCATTGAAGTCAATGTTTATGAAGTCATCAAAATGAGTGTGTTCTTAAACCACTACATAACTTTGTGATGTCAACCTCGGTTGTTAATATACACACACTCGTTATCCCAAAGTTACGCTGAGACCAGACCACCAACAATAACTATCCTTTTCTAGGTTTAAAGTGCTTGAAGACTATTTTATTTTTTCTATTTGTAAAATTTGGGTTTGAAGCTTGAGTGAGGAAGATATATTATACATAAAGCCAGTTAAACATGATGATGGATTTAAGTGTTTTGATAATTGTGCTGACAAAATAGAAAGCAAGGGATTGAAAATAATTCTTTGAAATTACCTTACCTATTCTGACCTGTTTGTTCAAACATATAGAGCCCAGCAACGAGAAGAAAATAAACATCTATATAGCAAAAGAACATATATATTCTCATAAAAGAAACATATTTGAAACAAAATGTAAAAAGAGGAAAAGTTAATAGATTCTAAGTGGATCGAAACATAAATTTGTGTGCAAAACTCAGTTGTTCTGAGATTTGTCATTCGGTTATGTAATTGTTCTGTAACTGCGCATGCATTGAATATGCCTTTCTGAATGAACAAATAGATGAGAGGATGACAGAAAAGCTATGCTTCAATTGGTAGCAACAGCCACCAGGAAATCTAAGCATGAGTTCACTAAGCTGTAGTTAACTGTTCTCTTCGGAAGTGAAATATTACAACCTTTACCAAAAAAAAAAAATATTCCCTCTGTATCAAAAACATCAAGACACGAAAATCTCATAATCAGTATGGGCATATTTAAATAAACTAAGAATGTTCTTCCCAATCACAGGAAACTGCTGATGTGATAATCCATCATACTGGAGATTCAGTATATGGAAAAAAACACTGAAATCTGTTAACTCTAAAAACTTGATCCTTTATCTTTTTAATGGAAATAGATAAACTTACTATCAATGTACATAAACTGAAGGAGAATGAGCAGATTGAATGACATTGGGACCTTCTAAATATGAAGTTGATTTATGGAAAAAGACAGGAAATTAAAGGGCTTCTACATGTCAACATGTTTTATTATTGTCTAGAAGGACCTACTCACCATGACAAACAAAGTTGTTCACATGCACTTCCGACAGATTATATCTCTATTTTCAGGTATATTGATTACTTTCTGCGTAAAGAAAAAAAAACATACAGTGTTAGCAGTTTAGTAAAATATTTTTAATTAGAGACTTTTAACCCCAGTTTATGAAAATGGACATTTATTTTAGATTAGCTGTCACTAAGTCATTTCTGACATATATTAACTAAATAAAACAGAATTGTTTACTGGAGTTATAAAGTGAGAAAAAATACATTTCACATCTATTGTCTGTATCATCTTAATGATACCTAAGTTATAAATCATTTGGTTAGGAATCATCTATTTTAAAATTTCATTATTTTAAATGGCAATGAAATTTAGTGATAGAACACAGCTGATGAAAAATATAATCTCTAATAAGCACAGAGTTCTGCCCAATAATATAAACTATGTTAATATCTTTTATACCAGATTTTAATGTGGTATATTTTTTCTATGTTTACTTATTTGCTGCCTAAAATAATAGCATAGCTGTCAAAAATTGATATAAGACCTGGGGAGACAGCTAAGTGTGTTTGCTGTATAGGCATTGAAGGGCCTGGTTCACCCTGAGTTCAGTCTCCAGTACCTATGCAAAAAAATTGAACCCACCTATAACCCAGTTCTGTGGATGGCAGAGACCTGAAACATCCCAAGGGCTCACTGCTCAGCCAGTCTGACTGAACACAGCAGCTCTGGGTTGAGTGCGACTTCTCCCTCAAGGAAACTGTAGATGAGTGTGATGGTTAAGTTTTGTTGTCATCTTGTCCTGTTTGTAATCTTGGGTGCTTCTTTGAGGTTGTTTACAGGAAGGATTAACTAGAGGAGGACCCTCCTCCAGAGTGAGCCCTTCCCCCAGAGTGGGAGGCCCTCTCAGGAAGAGGCAGGATGTAAGGAAGCTCAGGGGAAGGAAAGCTCTCTCTCTCTCTCTTCCTCCCACCTGGCTGCTGCTGGTCTGAACTCACGGGAGCATCCATCCTGCTCAGCCATCCTCTGTGGGCATTGACACCAAATCTCCTCAGCCTTCCAGCCTGGACTGAAGACCAGCTGCTCTCGAGTAAGCCTTCAGTGGTGGATTGGGACTGCAGAGGCATCCAGCCACATGGTCTGAGAGGCTACTGGTTCCTTAACTCTCAGGCCTGCAAACTGCTTTGTGGGAATGCCATAACCTAATCCAATAAATCCTTTTTTTTAACTACAGTTAATTCTATCCACTGTTCCTCTAGAGAACCCTGATTAATACAAAGAGCAATAGAGGAGGCCCCTGAGGCTTCTTCTCTGGTCTTGAGTACAGAGGATCTGCAAACTCACAAGAGTCCAACACACACACATACACACAAAAAAAAAATACTGAGGTAGATTTAGGAAAGAGGTGAAATGCTTGAATAGAGAAGACATATCACATGGTATAAAACTATCAAAAGTCAAATTAAGCTAGCCAACCAGTCATACTGTCTTCCTATACTTTGCAAAGCAATAATTAAAGAAAAAGAAAAGACAAGAGAGGCAGGTAACAGATGTAAGGGTAGAAAAACAAATAAAGGCAACATGGCGGTCTAGCTTTTTCTTATGATTTGAGGCATTTATTAAGTTTCAAATATCTGGTTTTATAGAAAATGACCTTCAAATTCTTTACTTTGTAGTCCTCAATCAATGTGCTTAATTTTTTGTAACTTTTACCTAAAATTACTTTTCAGTCATAATTAACAAACGATATCTTGTGTGGGTTTCCAGTGCAGGCCAGGTGAGGTGTGAATATGTCAAGAAACCATCCTTATGAGCTTATTGAAGATGTCCTTCAATATGGGATGGGGGAGGGGAAACGACACAATTCTTCCTCTTATTTCCTCCTTCAGACCAAAACTTATTTGTATTGTGTATAAATTTATCTTTTCTAGACCTTTGGAAATGGATTCATGGAGTATGTGTTCTTAGTTTTTTTGTTTCTTTTTAAAAAATCTTTCCCCCAATATATTTATTTCAAGAGTTACCTCGTTGTGGGTAACAGTAGTTCATTACGTATTAGACATCCTTTCTCTGCTTATGTAGTAACCTGTTTAAAGGGTATTTGTGTTGTTTAATATCTGGGTTAATGACAAAGAAAAAGTGGTGTGATACTTATGCTTAAGTCTGTGGTTAGATACCTGTTTTCTTTCCCCTGAGGTAAATCCTAAGGGTGAGATAACTTCATCTTAGTGTAGCTACATGTGAGCATATTAAGAAACTGCCAAACTGTCTTCTAAAGTAGTTGTATGATTTCATGTTCCCACTGAGGGGCATAAGCCTCATGATTCCTCCACAGCCTTGCCAAGACTTCTGATGCATCGCTCCACTCTAGCTGCTATTACCCCAACTAGCAGCATTGCACTGTGCTTGGAAGTCACATTTTTGACAGGGACAAAAGGTGATGAGCATGTTTTCATTTCCTTATTTGTGATGCCCATAAATATCGTAAGGGAAGTTTCTGGTTAAATGTTTGGTCCATTTTTGTTGGGTTTTTGTTTTATTATTGCAGTTGCATAGTTCTTTATATAGCCCCAAAAAGACTTTCATCAGATAGAATCTTTGCAATTACTTTAAACCACCCACCCCATGGTGCTTTCTGTATGAAGACAAGGAATGATGAGGTCGAACCTGGTTTTTTTTTCTTATATTGATTTTTGTAGATTTTGCTATGCTGAAAGGATCTTTGCCTAATCCAATGTCACAAAGGTTCTCCGTTATGTTTTTTATAGGAATTTCATAATTTTAAGTTATCTAACCTATTTGTCTACACATGCATATCTATCTATCATCTATCTATATCACCTACCTATCTATCATCTATCTATATAATATATATCTGAAGTTAACCTGCCTATAAAAGCATGTGATGCTGAGTTCACACTTATTGCATGTGAATCTTGTTTATTCCAACATTATTTTTCAAATATTACACTCCATTCAATTGCCTTTACATTTTTTTGCCAAATGATTCCAATATTCACTTTGTTTTGTTTCCCTGTTTTTTCCATTCCGTACGATAGATATTAACAAAACAGTTCAAAATTGTCCCGAAACATCCCATCCTTTCTGTCTTGCATGGTGAAAGAGGATTTTATTTTCCACATACCTATTGACCTTTGGATTTATTTTTAAAATAATCACCTTTGGATTTTTTCTCTAGCCTTTTCTTTGACCATTTGCATATCATTTGCATGATATTTGCATGTTAAGCAAAGAGTCAGGTACCAGGTATCTAAGGATATCCTGATGGTGAGAATGCACCATGTTGCTACATATCTTTGCAGATGCAGCTACATTGTTCCCACTGTATCAGAAACTCAGACACTGGGGATTTTGCCCATTGCCACACACATGCACTATTGGGTCTGTATCCTCAAAAAACCTCAACTTCATCACATTAGCATTTGTATTGCAATTTGGACACAAGTGTATCATAGAAAGAGCCTCAAAGGGTGATCCATTCCACTATGATTAGAAGGGAAAAATGAGTTTCCCCTGCCTAATAAATATTCAAAGAGTTCATGAAAATCCACAACACAGAGACATCTCTTTGGGTCAACTTGATCCAATCTCTCTGTGGAATGAACTATCCACTTTGCTGAGTAAACGTCTGCTTAAACTGTTTATATCTCTTGGGAAATTATTTCCTTTGAGAAGATCTGAGGGAAACCTTTACCCAATAACAAACATCTTGTTGTTTTTCTTCACCAAGCCTATTACCTTTCCTTCTTCTTCTCTGTGGCTTTGCATATGTCTTAGTTCACTGTGTGCTGTAAAGGCCAAGTAACTGATGTAATGTGTAGATAACATACACTGATTCCTAGGAGTTGTAGAGATTGGTTAAAAATATCCAGACATAAATGTAGATTATCTCAAATGTATAAAAGTGGTATATGCTTACTTCTTTGAGCATTCTAAGAAGAAACAGATTGTGGTAGAAATTACAGTTGATGTGGTTATTGAAATAAAATCATGGGACATGAATTTGATAGCTAAGAATTACAAAAGCATGTATACATGCATTTAATTAATCTGGACCATTGATTTTCCAATATGTTAGGATTTTCCTTCCATTGTGTTTTAGAGGGCTGTGTCTCATGATATTTTATCTGAATTTCTGAGTTATAGATTTAAAATTTCTAGTTATAGATTTAAAAACTCAACCAATATATTCTTATTTCTAATCAGTGAAGTTGATTTTTAAAAATTCACTTTGAGCCTGTAGATTTGTATTTTGGACAGTTTTGGGCACCCTTGGTGTCTCTCTCCATTATCCTTCCCCAGGTTATCTGCCTTGCTGTGGGAATAGCTCTTTTGCTCGCCATCTCACTTCCTTAGAGGTTGCGTTAGGGCTCTAAGTGGTGACTTTGAGGTGAATCGTCTCCTGCTTGGGTGTCCCCCATCAAGTCATGTCTCTTTGGCGGAGTTCTGTTTTCCCGGTTCACATTGCTTTCTGAAATATACAGATAGAGTCTCCAGCAGAGAGTGAGATCATTATTGGTCAATTGAGACAAATATCACTAGGTTGGTAACTTTGCAAAATATAAACTCACCCACTATGACTCGGGGAAATTTGCGGAAGAGGGGACAGAAAGAATGTAAGAATCATGGGGGGAGAATAATTAATGCATAATAAGGAATGCCTTCATGGATTCAATGGCTTTATCTAAGAACCTATGATACTGAGCATATTGTTGTGTTAATATATGTAATTTTAAGCCAATAAAAAGTTTAAAAAATTCACATTGAAGAGATAAAGCATAAATGTGTAGTACACTATTGCATGGCCATTGAAAGTCACATTTTCTTCTGTTAAGTTTGTTGAAATAATTGCACAGGTTTACCTATGATAAACCTGACTAGTTCAATAACATCTTTATGACATGTGCTATCATTAGGATAACACAGAGATTAAGATTAGTGACTGCGAAATAGAAACCAATAGGTCTCTTGTACAATTACAATCTTGCTTCTTTCTGATGCAGAATAAAAGAAAAATAACCAAAATAATCCTTGCAGATCTGTGTTTTCAAGAAGCACATATGGCATAATCTTATTTTATTTACAAATGCATTTTTTACTAGAGTTTATGAAAGGAGAGTGTCGTAGTCAGCCACACGCCACTGGGATGAATCTCCAAAGCATGCACAATTATGGGGAGGAAAAGTATTTATTAAGGTATCAGACCCAGGGGAAGTTAAGGAAAAGAAGGCTGGCCCCTTTTCCCAGATCCAAGCAGAGACAGAGACAGAAGCCCAGCACCAGCACCAAGCAAGCACACTGTAACACACTGTGGTTCCCAAAATTCAGATCTCTAGACCAGGGTTCTGGCTCTTCTTTTGCATATCTATCCTTAGTATTTTACATCCAAATTAGAAAGGGTCAGTCCCCAGGAGGCTAGGCCAAAGGGACACTTCCTCCAGCCAGAAGCCTAGAGACAATTAATAATTTTAATAAATCCTTAATTCTTTTGGGGGACATTATTCAAACTACCACAGAGAACAAATAAAAGGAAACAATTTACTAACAAGTCTGTGTAAGTCACTGCAAAGGGTCCCAACCATTACCATGTGAGCAGTGCTCCTCACAAATGAAATAACCACATGAAGTTTCAATCCTTTGGGAAAAATTACAATGGGCAGACTGATTGAGTGGAAAGTATCCAATAAAGTGTTCCTGGATTTTAAAGTCAGTTGACGATGTAAAAGAGGATCAACTTCCTGAATTGCATGTTAAGGAGTAAATTTCCATGACATATCTCCTTGATGTAAACCCAGGCACGTTGGTTTACAGCAACATGAGCTTCTTGGGGTACGTTAAGTGACTGTCTGACCTCCTAGGCAGAGTATGTCATGTGACTATGGGTGGATATTAATGCATAATGCCAGAACAAGTGTATACATATAACGTTATTTAGTTATTGCTCTTAATAGCAGAACAAATCTGGACAAAAATGTTCCATGCAAATAGAAAAAAAGTCTTGTATTAGTAATAGACTAAGTAAAAGAAGTCATTTATATCTAGTAGGGAATGGAGACAAGACATTCTAAACTATCCATTTCATAGTCATAAGGATACTTATAAGCCGCCTTCCAAATTTCCAGGCAGAGTGGATCAATTATCAAACATGTCCCCTGTTAACTGTTTTGGTGTGTCTGTACACAACCCAACCTAACTGTTTTATGTTCACAAATGCAGGTAGAATCTTACCAGATTCTAAACCCGAGCCAGCTTTGTGAAGTGCCTTAATTAGAACAATTTGAATAAAATTACACTAGTTTTGAGATGCAATTCCATAAGAGATTTGAGCTTCCCTACTTTTTCTGGAAATTCTGGGATCATAACTGAAGTGCCTTCGGAATTATGCTGCAGAATGGGGTGGTACATGGGGTAGAACTTAGGGTCTACATAGGACTCTCTGAGGCTAACCAGCCCTCGGCCAGTCTGCACCATTCTCCTAGGCCAAATAAACCACATCTCACACACACACACACACACACACACACACACACACACACACACACACACACACACAAAGCACCATGTACGCATCCATTTACTTGTGAGAAATGCTATCTAGATATTTGTTTTTACTTCTCTATATGATGGAGTTCCACTTAGATGTCTTTACTAGGTTAGAAACCAGGATTTCAGGGAAGTTTAGAGAAGGGGTTTTAAGATACCAATTTCTGAGGATGTAATTGAGATGAAGCTTACTTGCTCTTTCTTCGGAGTCACAAAGCTTTAGGGATCTTGACATTGACCCATTAAGGTAAAGGTATCTACTAACAGGCTAGACTTCGTGCACTGCAGGCCCAGTGCCCACTGAGCAAAATTGAAGAGGGAACTCACAGGGTTACATAAAGACAGTTTGATGCATGGGAATGGATATAGACACCTCCTTCTCTTCTCCGCCTTAGCCTTTTTGTTGGTTCCACCCGAATTCTAGACCTTCAACTCGATAGCACCCATATCTCAGCAATCTTCAAAACAAAATAAGAAAGGAAATCATACAGAGTGAATTTGTGATCACAATGTAAATGGAATAGAAATCAAAGATAAAGTAAATGCGGAAAATCTACGACACCCTGAAACTGAAATATTAATTTAGAAATGATCATAGATTAAAGAGAAAGTCTCAAGGAAAGTGAACGAAGATATTAGTCTTAGCATAAAAGAAAAGAGAAGAAAACACAGCAACGTTTGTAACACACAACCAAATTGGTTCTGAGAAGAGAATTGTGGAAGAACATGTGGACAAAAGGGAAAAAGATTCTGATTAGTGTCTTCAACTTCCCGGTTGGAAACCTAGGCGTTCAAGAGTGAAACAACCCAAAAACAAGCAGAAGGAATTTTAGAAGAAAAGAAGCATTGTACATTGAAGATAATCTGCAAAGGTTAAAATCAATAAAATAATATCCTGGCTCCAGGAAGAACAAAGTAGATTGAAAAAGTCTCTGTTAAGAATGAAACAAGTAAGACAGAAGAAATTTTCACATGAAAAGAAAGGGGATATCAGTAAAGATCCTGTGCAAATAGAGACCACAGTGTATATTTGCCCCATGAGTATTTAGTTCAAGAGCATTTGTTTAGGTCTAGTATTCAGCCCATGAGTATTTGTCCAGGAGTATTTATTTAGTCTCAGTTTTCTGTCTATGATATTTTAACCTAAGTTCAACAAGGTAGTCGTATACATTTTTTAAAGTCACAAACAACAAAGACACAATGAGAATGCTAGACATGATAATGAGTCCAGAGCAACGAAGGTAGTTGAATTTGTAAATTATTAATTAACAAAACCTCTCAAGAAAGAAGTGGTAAATTCACAAGACTTCACCAGAAGTGGGAATAACACTTGCCTCCAACAAGGAAGATAAGGAAGGATTTCCAAATCCATTTTTAGAAACTTAGACCATCTCCACACCAATCTTTAAGAACAGATTTGTAAACCTAATAACTGATGAAGGCCACTACTTGAACATCTAAAGAGCTGGGTCATTCTACATCTAAAGAATGGAATTGCAAAATAAACAAAAGAGATGAAAACATTCTGTAGAAGAATCTTCTCAGATGACATGTGTTTACACATCCTCCAATCGTCAGCCACTGTAAAACTGAGAAGAATTATAATCATGATTAGGTTTCATTATAAACTCACAGAATAATGAACATTAAAAATAGCAAGAGCACAAAATTTGACAAAAAGAGAGAGAGATGAGATCATACAATATTGGTATTTGGGGAAGTTAAATGAAAGACAGAGTGGAAAACAGAGTAAGAATGCAGTTATCACATGACTAAAAATATACCTGTACATTTATCCAGGGAGATAAAAACTTATGCTCACACTTATTGTATAGATTTTACAGCATAGACTCAAGCATGCTCTCATGCACTCTACTGCTAAGCTATTCCCCCAGCCTAGCAGCCTTAATTTTATTAACACAAATCATAAAGAAATTCAATTGTCATTCAATCTGGGAGGTTGTAACACATCCATATCAATGAATATTGTTTAAGAATTGTACTGACATAAGGTTTTATTGATGCATACATGTAACAAAATTGACGATTTCCCAAATGATTGTACCAGGTTAAAATTACAAAAAAAAAAAATCACACACTGTCTTTTTTCATTTATTGACATGATAATAACTGAATTAATGAATGACAGATTATTGGTTGCTAAAAGGCAGAAAGAAAGGAAGATGTCAGGAGGAAAACAAAAAGAGAAGCACGGAAGGGAGGGAGGAAAAAAGAAGGGAGAAAGGAGAAACCCAGGGTGGAAGAAACTAGAAAAAAAAACTATTAAAATATCAATCTCCAGATAGTTGCAATTGTGTAAATATAGCCAAATTATACTTTAAGGCAAAAGCGTTTAGTAGAGACACTTAGGGGCATTTAAAAAAGATACAGACGCATACCACGAACACAACTATGCATTTGTATGTGCCTACTAACATAGCCTCAAAAATAACATTGTCTCAAAATATATGTGGCAAAACCATACATCTGTAAAGGGAAAGATGTTTCAAATTCAACACCTTCTTTCTTTAGTATCTGCTAGGACAAGCCTGCAAAAATTTAAGATGGGTAATGAGGTCAGGTAAGATTAACTAATGTGGCTTTTTGAATATATATATATATATATATATATATATATATATATATATATATATATATATATATATATATATATATGCAAATTATATATATGAATCAGAATATATATCAGAGCACCTAACAATTTCATGAGCAAACAGTGAATGTATATAATTTACTATAAAATTTAAAAACGGAATAAAACATCTGTCACATAAGCTCACATCCTACATTCTCCACATCAATTACTGTTCTTTCCTCCTCTAGTCTCTTCCCACAATTCCATCATTTAGTGATAGCATCCTACCTAATAGAAATATATGACCTTGACATATGGAAAAGACTTTGGGATTTTCCGATTTGAGTTCAAAAGCTACTAATAGCCTCCAGCATTTTTGTGACTTTGAAAAGTTACTAAATTGAAGCTGACTTGTTTCAGATATTCATGGTTGAAGAAACTGAGTGCATCAAGAAGATTACTGATTACAAATAAGTCATTTTAATATCTCAGATGTTTATCCAGTTATTAAAATTACAAGGATGTAAATAGGATACCTCATGAATTTAGATGTCAAAATAATAACAGGACCTCAAAAACTGAGGTTGGAAAGAAACTAATGGAATGTTTCTTAGAATGGATCTCCACATTCTTCTTTCTCTGAACTCTAAACCTTGCAAAAGCTCTCTGATGACTTAAATTTAAATCAATTTATCCAAGTCACTGTAAAGTAGGTAACAAGGTCATGTTTTACAAAGTGTCTGTTTAACTGTAGCTGCTCCGTGCTGCTCATATTATTGGCTATTTTCTGTAATGGCAGAGAACCTTGACTATACAGTATTATTTTGATTATTCCATGTATGATAACATTCCAGTATTGACGGCTAGTTATATCATCTATTCTATCTCAACTACTAATTTAACTTTTATATGCTTACCTCAAATCCTCATGCAACTTTCAATCCTGTATATATGTGTATATAACATATCTGTGTATGCTCTCATGTAGATCTATACGTACACCATGCATACACATCCATGGATACATGTGTATTTGGATACCACAGTAAACAATATGATTTCACATTAAATAAATTCCTGAAGATTTTAAATGATGTAATGGTAGAAATTATAGCAAATCATTATGGGCTACTTAAACTCTATATACATTTCGTTATTTGTTTATAAGTTTTCTTTCTTTCCTTCTTTTTGTTTTTCTGAGGTAGGCTCTCGCTCTAGCCCAGGCTGACCTGGAATTCACTCTGTAATCCCAGGCTGACCTCAGACTCACTCACAGTCATCCTCCCACCTCTGCCTTCTGGGTGCTGGAAAGATGCATTACTTTAAATAGCCATGTGTTATTATTCCTTGATTTGCCTAAACAAGTCTTGAACTTCACAGTGATTTAGAGATTTTGCTGGAACAGACTGTCAAGGTTAGCAGTAATATTCTGAAATGGTAATGTATGCAGTTTGCTCCATTTTCAGACAATGCCATCTAATTTATAATATGGTTTTGATGTCAGATAAAATTCACAAGAAAAAGAACAGATATTCATATGAGCATTTGTTTCCTAAGCATAATATGCTGAATTTAAAATTCACTGAAGGCTAATTGTTAAAAACATCATTTGGCAAGTAATTAAGCCTTGTGACATTTGTGCCTTGTGATATTTCTTGTACTGCACAAATGTTATTTTAAAGAAGTCTCAACAATGGCAAAATAAATTAATGAAATTTGAAGACTTTTAAGTGTTTTTTTTTTCCCTTTCTGCATAACATTAGGGAATTTGGGTAAAATAGGCTTTGGTAAGTATATTTGATTTTTTTAAATAGAGGATTTTATAGCCTTTCTTAAAGCAGATTTGGTTATTTACAAAACAGAAGGAATAAAAGTCTATGAATATAAATACGTAAACTAGTTCCTAACCTCCCTTATATTTGCTTCGAGTGCATTCAGCTGTCTCTAGGTTATTATCCAGGATCTAAATAAAACGTGGATTCTGTAATTCATTCCTGGCCGTGAACCAAATGATGCCAATGACTTTTCTTAGACCAGAGATGCTCATCTGTTGTACATTGAAAAAAAAGGTGTTTAATTTTTCAAGTAAAACTTAAGAGATCTCAAAATATAGCTGGTTGATTTCAGAATAAAGTGTCAAGAATGAGCAATACTCATTATTCCTTTCTTTCCTGGGTTGAAAGGAAGTAAAATGAAACTCAGAGAAAGTACTAGACTTCCTCAATGGAAATAATGAATCAGACTTGCTCAGATTTCAACAACGACAGGGATCGATCCTTTCTCTTACTTCCTTGAGGGAGTATAATGTCAATAGATAACTGCCTGTATCTACTTTCCCTAAAGACCTCAACAAACTCAATTATGGGGGAAAATCTGAGTACCTTTAAAAACATTGTCCTTGGAATTATTTGCACAGTTGAGATTAATTTCATTGCAAGTTCCTTGGTTGAAGGAGTTTTGTTCATTATGTGTATATATTCCTTGCACAAATTTTATACCCTTATACTTCTGTAGGCCATAGATATTGAAAATTTGTGAATTTAGGGATCAGCTCTAATCCAATCTCAATAATATTTATCAGGGGCCTGGAGAGATAGCTCAGTGGTTAAGGTACTCCCCTGCAAAGCCTAACACCTGGGTTTGATTCCCCACTACTCACATAAAGCCAGATGCAGTGGCACATGTATCTGGAGTTTGTTTGCAATGGCAAGAGACTGTGGCATACCCATTCTCTCTTTTCTCTCTCTCTCTCCTCTATCGCTTTCTTATTGCATATAATTATTTTTAAAATAATATTTATTAGAAGTGTGATGTTAGTATCATTAAAAAGGAAAATTTTATGTATTTTGTTATATGAGCCAACAGAATATTTGGCCTAAGATATAAATCGTGAGTAAATAATTGAAATCACATTGAGTTAGACAGTCTGAAACATGGGCTATACAAACCCATATATGGAGAATTTCCTTCAGTTTCTTGGTCTGTGTTTAAATACAGTGGGTCTTTGATGGGGTCACAAGGAGAGAAGCAAGTTGTCTTTAAGGTGTGTATGAACAGGTACCTTCCAGCATCCTGATCATGTGACCATAAGATTCAGGTGTATGTAATGACAGAATGAAGGGTAAGTCGGGATTAACTGCAAGTACATGAGATAATACATATGTATATAATTAGTGCATTAGTAGATATTAAAGAAGTCCTAAACAAAAACTTTTGAATCAATAGTAATTTAATCAACTAATAAGGACTTGACACATTTTATATGTTTTATTTTAACAATTCATTTCCAAGTCCTGTTGGGAGCCTTCACTTTCACTTAATAAATCTCTTGCCTTAATAAAATAAAATTTATGTATGAAATATGTGTAAATATATGTATATGCATTTATATATGTATGAAATACTCTTTAAAGCATAGGAAACATAAATTCTTTTAAAATTTTTCTTTTCCTTTGGTATGAGCTATCTCAGTTTACTTAATATTTGTTCTTATTATTTTAATACAGATATTTTGTGCTTCCTCTTATTTCTGGTACATGTCTGAAAGAAATAATGAATTACTGAATATTCATATTATTGTTTCTTTAATTTAAAAGATAAATTCCTGTAGCACATTTTTTTCAAGTGTTGCTAGGCAATTGAAAGACATATCATGATTATGGATTGGAGGAGGCAATATTTTGAAAATGTCTATTTTACCAATTTAATGCAATCCTTATCAAAAATTCCAAAGGTTTTCTTCAACAAAATAGAAAAAGAAATACTACAATTATTTAGAAAGTACGAAATATCTTGAGTAGCCAAAGCAATTCCGAGTGGTATTATCATACCTGATTTTAAGATATATTACAGAACCACCATGGTTCTTGTACAAACATTGCCATGTAGATAAACAGAGCAGAACAAAGGACCCAGATGTAAACCCAGGTAGCTGCAGCTATAAATTTTAGTTTTGACAAAAATATGTAAAAAATATTCATTGGAGAAAAGATATCCTATTTAACACATTGCCCTGGGAAAACTAGATATCTATTTAGAAGGATAAAAATATATCCATAAGTCTTTTAATGCACAAGAATCAACTTCAAATGGATCAGAGACCTGCAGTCCTGAAACTCTATAGTGGCAAAGGAAAAAGTAGGTAAGCACTTCAACCAATGGGCAAGGTGAAGGGCTTTGGAACAGAACCCCAGACACTCATGAAAAAATGACAACTAACTAATCAACCATTGGAACCTTGTGAAATTAAAAGAAAAAGAGTTCTGCACAGCAAAAGACGCTGAATATAACAAAGAAGACACCCACAGAATGGGAGAATATCTTTGCCAGTTATTCATGTAACAGAGGTTGACTATCTAGGATTCATAAAAACCAAATAATAAGAAATCAAACAAACCAATCATAAATAGGCTATAGATAGAATAGAAGGTTTTCAAAGGAAATAAAACTGGCCAATAAACATGTACTCAAAAATAAAAATAAAAACTCCTGTCAGAATCGTAATCATTAAGAAGTTAATGGTGATAATTAAGAAATCAAGTGATGGCGAGAGTGTGGAAAAAAAGGAACCCTTTCTGCATTGTTGGTGGGTACAGCCATTGTGGAAATTAGTGTGGAGGTTCCTGACGCACCTAAAATAGATTTACCATATGACCCAGCTATACCACTCCTTGGCATACACCCTAAGGACTGTACTCATTACTACAGAGAAACTTGCTCATCCATGTTTATTGCAGCTCTTTTCATAATAGCTAGGAAATGGAACCAGCCCAGATGTCCCTCAATTTATGAATGGATAAAGAGGATGGGATATATTTACACAATGGAGTTTTATTTAGTTGTCAAGAAAAATAGAATTAGGAAGGAATATTTTAAGGGAGTGCGTGGATCTGGAACAGACTATGCGAAGTGGCTTAACTCAGGCTCAGAAGTCAAATGCCATTGTTCTTTCATGTGTGGATCAGAGATCCAAATATTTAGATTTGTATGTGAGTTGGAATAAAAGTCAGTAATAGAGACCAGGAAGCTAGAAAGGAGGTATGAGGGAGAGCAGAAGAGGGGTGAGATGAAGGGGAGGACATAGTAGATATATAAGTAGAGGGGAAGAATTCTGGGGTGTTCTAAGGGGAAGGGACGAAAGAAAGTGAGAGGAGGGTTAATAAAATGATTTATGAATAATCCATATGGATACCTATTTTTACTAAATAATAATAATATATTAAAAAGGGTGTTTGGGCAGGAAAATCTTGTTGAGGTAGACAATATTGTGCCCAGAAAGCATAGATTGTAATTATAAAAATTTGAGTGCCAGGGGTGGGATGCCTTCCAGTGAGTTACTGGTCTGGGGGACCTCTGTTATCACAAAAACTTTATAGGCTAAAGCCAGCAATCTTGACTTCCCACCAGAACTGGATGGTAAGATGCTATTGTTGAAGACTCCACCTGTTTGCGTGGGTGCTGAGCTGGAAGCCTGCTGACTCCATGTCAGGATGCTGGAGCTCCTATTGGTGGAGAAAAGTCATCAACAGAATTCAACCAGCAATGAACTCTGCAGGCTTTATAGCTGACTAGCCCTATGTATCAACTGATACCACAGTGACAACTTTTATGGGGGAACCAACTGCTCTCTCATTAGACTTTTCAGTCCATGGAAGGGTCTGAAAACTTAATCAAAAGCTTATCACTGGGGAGGTCCTAAGTCTTAGTTGGAAAATTATGACTATTGTCTCATGAAATGGATATAATATGTGTCATGGTTTGATCCAGGTGTCCCCCACAAACAAATGAATGTGTTCTGGGTAATTGATCCTCAACTGATGGCAGTTTGGATTTTATAACCTCAATAGAGCTGTGATGTTGGGGGTGGGTTGATGGGGTTATAAACCAGCTCCCCCTTGCCAGAGTTTGGCACACCTTCCTGCCGCTGTTTGCAGAGCTGTGGCAGAGGTGATGTCCACCCCTCTGCTCATGCCATCATTTTCCCTGCCAGGATGGAGTCTCCCCTCGAGTCCATAAGCCTAATAAACCCATTCCTTCACAAGCCACGTTTGTTTGGGTTCTTTCTGCGCAGCAACTAGAATGCTGACCACAACAATATGCCCACTAAACTGACCTCTAAAACGTCTATTAACTGTCCCTAAATACATATGTATATTAATGCTACTCTTACTTTTGGTTATGAAAACTTCTGTTTTCCGATGGTGGTGACCACTGGGGTGACTCACAACTCCCCAACCTGCTGAGAAGTGACAGTGGAATGTTCAGCACCAAGCGAGACATATCTCTATCACACCTGTAGCAGGGTGAGCTGAAGATTAGAATTTAGATAATTTAAGGGAACATGGGGAGTTACAGATTTCTCCAGCCACCAGTGTGGGGAGAACATGCAGAGAGTTTTAACAGAATTTATGCTGTTCAGCTAAACAAGCAGGAAAAGGAAAGATGATGAGAAGGAAAGATTCAGGTGGAAGAGAAATCGAGCCCCTCATTAGGCTGTGGTGTGGGACTGGGGAGATCTTACTGGTCCCTAGAGAGTCAGAGGTACTTCTAGGCCATGTGGGTGACGAAGAGACAGAATTATCTGTTCAGTGAGTATTTCCTGCCCCAGGTGAGCAGGGAGACCAGTGGTTGGTTCATAACTGACCAATCAGTTTTATCTCTTAGGTTTGAGCTTTAGATAGATACCTCCCATTCAAGGGGAGGGGGTCTATGGATCCTGCCTGAAACTGTCACACACCCTCCAAGGCTCAGTGATCATTGCAAAAGAGGTGGAGGAAGGAATGTAAGAGTTAAAGGAAGGGGAGGAGTGTTTACAATACTGTCTTCCAGACACAAAGTGACTTTGATATTCGTGACCTCACAGTGTCTGATGCTACCCACACATGACCTGTGTGACAAGAGGGAAAAAATGATGGCCTTAAGTAGAAGAGAGACTAGCTGGAAAGAAGGGATTCAATGGTGGGGGGTTTGTAGAGGTGGAAAAAGGAGCATCCTGGGAAGAGATTATGATCATAGTAGATTGTTGGTACTTACTGAATTGCCAATAAGCACGTTTTTAAAATGGGGTAATTTTTCCATCTTTTGTATGCAATACAGGTTTAGTTTGGAAGGTGGTAACTGATGAAGTTTGTTTGCTGCTAGTTTTTGTACAGCATGTTTTGGGTTCTCTTTGGGTGCCTTTTTTATGAGGTAGGGTCTCGCTCTAGCCTAGGCTGACCTGAAATTCACTCTGTAGTCTCAGGGTGGCTTTGAACTCACAGCGACCTTCCTATCTCTGCCTCCCAAGTGTTGGGATTAAAGGTGTGTGACACCACGCCTTGTACAAGGGCTTATTTTTTGTAGCTCATCCACACAACTCTGTTCCCTTCTTATCAGTAGCCTTCACTTGCTGTGAGTCCCTGAGTGAGGAGTGGATCAGGGTTCAGGCCAGTTCATTGTCCCCATCACTTATTTCAGACTGTGTAACCTTGGTGCCAAGAACAAACTTGAAATGCTGTGCCCAAAAGTTCTAGGTATTTGAACTGGTAGGAGGAGAGTATCAAAGATGGGTCCTTCTCTGTTTTGGCTTCTATAGCAACAGTGGGATTGCCATTGTTCAGTTTTTACTTGGTTCAAACTAGGCCTTCAAGTCTTAATTGACACCTTTGCCATGTTTGTAGATAAGACCTATGTTGAACTGCGTATTCTTTTGTGGATGTTACAAAACAAAATTCATCATGCAATTATTGCTATAGAGATATATAACATCAATTAAAGAAGATCTCGGAAGGCAGACATGGCTGTTAAACTATGACATTACTTAACATAGACTTACTCTACAGAAACTTTAGCTATTCTGGCAAAATTATACTAATGCAACTTTAGCTAAATTATCCCGCAATGGCATTCAGTACAATCATATAATCAGGGAAGTACAATTTTAACTCTTGTGCCCAATATAGACAGAAAGGCTGATAATTCAGTCTATGTAACGGACATTATTTAAATTTATTGTATGGACCAACAACATGGTTTGTGCTCTCATTATTTCATGTTTCATTATTTCAAGACAAAAATATGTGAGTGAGATAAACAAAAAAACCATTGCTCCTACAATGTGATACTATAGCTAATATTATCTAATATTACTCTTAGAATGTGATAAGCAAGAATATTATAGGAAAAAAAACACAAGAACATACTTATAGTATTCTGCTGGCCATGTAGGGAGAGATAGCATCGAATAGCAAGGAAAACCCAAATTACAAAAGGATACAAAATATTTGTGAACAAATCATTTGTATAAGATGATGACTCTGTGTTATGTTTCAACTGGGCCTTTGATTCATACTATGAGAGCTGGAGGAGGAGGAGGGAAAGGAGAGGGGAGAAAACTGGGTACATCTCATGAGAAATAACACCTCTTAATCATTTGCCTGATTTATGGTCAGTAAAGATGCCAAGAGGGTCCTAAGACTAGGGTGTATTTTTGTATTGCTAAAAAGCCCCTAAGTTTATGTGAAATAAGCATGACATTCCCATAAGCCAAGTGCTTTTTCCTTAGGCACACATTTCCTTAATTGACCAGCATAGGTTGCTCAAGCGAGGTGACAGTATCATTCTGTCTAACCGAAGTGGCTATTGTCATAAATAAAGCATCCACTTCTACTGCTAGCAAATAATTAGACATCAGGAGATAGTGATGCCTTCCTCTTAGAAATAAATCAGTGCTGAGAATAATTGAATTCTTCCCAATAGCACAGGATAACATTAAGACAGAAGCAGATCTCTTTAAAATCTCAGTGGCTTGTCTTCCAGTAAAAATTTCTCCTCAAAAAAAAAAAAATTCTCCTTTTAGGTTAGGTGACTCACCAGAGTGTGTGACCTGTGGTGAACTGGGAATAAAGGTTTTTAAAACCTTCTTCCTCTGACTCAACCATAGGCCTCCTCAGTCAGGTCTGAGGTGAAAAGAGTCCCTGAAAGGCTTCTTCAATGATGAAGCATGGAAGTGACACTTAGCTTTGTCACCTGCTCAGGAAGACTGATCACATAGACTCAAGGAGGGAAAGAAATGATACAGGGCTATGGGATATTCCGTGACTATTCGTGTCTCTGTAGAAATTTCCAAAACAACGTTAAGGATATACAGTTACTTGTCTTATTAAAGACTAAAGCTTACCAAGTTTATCAACAAAGCCTAAATTAGCAATGGCAGAGAATAATTGGGAACACAAGGTCATGAGCCCTTGCCTGGGATGTATAAGGATTGGTTTCCATCCAAGCTCTGAGGAAAAACATAATTAAGTCAATAACCTGAAAATAGGTCCAACTATGTCAGTAAAGGTAGCATGTGAAATAATAAGCATCTTAACATTCAGTGAGATGAAGGTAATATTGCAGTGCATGGGGAGAGAATCCTGCTATTAGTTAATAGTATTGACAAGTTAAAATTGTATGTAAGTAAAATGACTGGCTTCTACAAGACTCACTTTCAGGGACAGTCAGCATGTGTAAGTAATACCATAAACTTAAAAAGAAAAGATGAGATAATTGATTCAACAAATTGGCTTGGGGAAAGTTTACTCAAAAGCAACACCAACATTTCCAAATATTTAAGGAAAAAATGGATAAATGGGGCTATGCTGTAACTAATAATGTTCTTTAAAGAAGCATACAATCATGGATTAATAAAAGTAAATCATTGTTTTAAAGAAGAAAATATGCTATAGTAAATGTGTCCCAAAGGACTCAAGTTCATTATGTATTAAAAACAAAAAGGGAGACCATGCCATAGAGAAATAGTGAAGAGGCTGGAATAGGCATTTCCAAAAAGGAAGGCAATTCACTGGTCACAATATTATGAGAAGGTTTCAATGTTATCAGTTATCGAAGACAACAAAACTAAAATCACAAAATGACACCATTACCCAAGAAACACAATGTCTAAGCGGAAAGAGACATGTCTAAATAACTAATTGATCCTGGGTACAAAGCTGGTCAGTGGAACCCTCCACGCCTTGTTGGCAGGAGTATAGATTGATAAATCTCAGTTTAGAAAATGCTTTGTCAATATCTGTTCAAACTGAGCACACTGGGAATGGCTGAAATAGTATTCTTTCCTGATATAAACCCAAGAGAAATGGGTTCATATGTTCACAAAACATAGATCTTAAAACCCCCATTTTTATAAACAAACCGAAGGTGCATCACAGCCTGTTTGGATTGGCCTGCAGCAATATTTGTAGGGGACAAGATAGTATAAATTTGGTCTCTGTTGGCCATAGGGACTCTAGTCCTAACAACTCAATGCTTCCTTTATAATGTAAAAAGCAAACATAGAAATATGCAAATAAATTAGAATAGCTCTATATCTGTACAGTTTTATTGACCAAACATGTCTTATTAGATTTGTTCAGTGAGTTAGTATTTCTCTGTGGCATAGATAAATTAATTATGGCATATTTAAACAGTGGATTATTAGGAATCAAGGACATTAAACAAACTCCAAGGGCTGGAGCGATGGCTCAGCTGTTAAGGCACTTAGCTCCAGTGCCTGAGGTCCCCGGTTCAAGACCCACATAAGCCAGACCCACAAGGTGGTGGCCCTGGTGCTCTCTCTCTCTCTCTCTCTGTCTCTCTCTCTCTCTCTGCTTGAAAATGAATAAATAAAATAATAAAAGAAAGAAACAAACTCCCACTACACACAACACGACTGTAAATCTCTTGTAATTTTGAAAGAAGTCAGACATGTAAGTGTTTCAGTTACAGGGTCCTGCATGATAAGTAGTTTTCTATTATCACATGAATTTCCGAAGAGATTACCAGTGATAGTTAACATTAGGTGGCACTGTTTTCCTTTTGGAATAAAAAAAAAAAAAAAACCAAAAAACAAAAACAAAAACCCAGGAAAGTAAAAAGCAAAACTCCTAAAGAAATTCATTTCTGTGTTGTTAGTTCATAGAAGATTCTAAGTAGGAATTTATATGAATTTATATGAAGATAATTTAATTAATCTATAGAAAATGCTTTCAAAAATAATTGGCAACCAAATTTTGCATAGTAAGTGTTCTCTGCCATTGTGCGATATTTAATAACAAGAGGTTTTTTATAAGTGATGTGTTAAGCATAAGATAAATATACTTTAAATTTTGTTTTTGCATCCTCATTCAGGTTCTATAGTTTATATGGCTTTACTTTGCAATCTTTCTACAGGTCTACAGAAAATTTCCTTTTCAGAAAATGAAATGCAATTATGTTTTTGTGACATTGTTTGTAGCCAGATCTATGTTCCTCATTATTTTGTTAGATTCAGCATCTAAAGTATTTTTATTCCCTTGTATATCATTGTTTCTGAAATTTTTTCTTAATTTTACAGATAATATAGCTAATATTGTGATATACCTAGTTTGCTGATATTTTAAGTATATACAAGCAACAAAAAATGGTAAAAACACAGAAACCTGCAAAAAGACACCATTTACCAGTTAACCACATTGGTAGTGACAAAGCTAGTTATTATTTTTTTTGTAATGTTGTCTCTCTGGCACTGTAAAATGTCTTTTTTTCTTTTTATTTTACTGTTTAAAATTTTTATTGATAGCTTCCAAAATCATAGATCATACACTATTATGATTCCCTCCCCACCCTCCCTCACATCTCTTCCCCCTCTCAATTAGTCTCTGTTTTGTTTTGGTGTCATCATCTTTTCCTCCCATGATGTGTGTATATTATCAGGCACTGTGAAGTCATGAATAACAAGGCTGTTTTGTGTCTGGAAGTTTGCATTGCAAGCAGTCCGACCCTTCCTTTGGCTAAACACATTAAAGAAATAAGATTCAGGGCTGGAGCCCACATAAGCCAGACCCACAAGGTGGTGGCCCTGGTTCTCTCTCTCTCTCTCTCTCTCTCTCTCTCTCTCTCTCTTTCTCTGCTTGAAAATGAATAAATAAAATATTTTAAAAATATGATTCAAAATGAAAATTAGAATTTATGAAATATTTAAATAGGAGTACACATTATTTCTTCCATGAGAGTTTGGATCCAAATGTCTTTTTTTTTTCTTTTTTATTAAGTAGAAACTGTATGTACAATTCGTATGTAGGTATCACCTTTTCCCTCCTCCCTGCCCTCCTCCCTCCTCATTGGGATTGCTAGAATGTTCTATGGAATGGAGGGTCATGTTGTTTCTTGAAATGTCTGGATCATTAAAGGCTTTTAGCTTCTTACAATATCATATTGATATGTGTGATTCCATTCCATCTTTCATTATCTTAAGTTCTAAATGTATTCCCTGTGTTCTCCATGTGATAGCAATTTTTCTAGTTCCTGAAAATGATTTTCTGCTTTTTCACATCTACCTTCACAAGAGTTAAACATTCTCTACTTCTAATAGTCTGTATCTGTCTGCCAGTCTGTCTCTGTTAGTCTGTGTGTCTGTCTCTCCCCCTCCAGTCTCATATTCCTCCATTAAAACAAACAAAACCAAAAACATACCAGCTAATTTTTAAACATTTATTCTTGAATTGAAACTCTTCTTTATCTATCTCACGATTGCGTTCATTTGCTGTGCACTTCCTTTACAAAGAACTGGACTTGTGTGGCCATCTGTCTTCCCCTCATCAGACTATTATTAAATGTGAATGAAGGAAGGGACCCTCAGGAGGCTTATGGTCACAGTGTGGCATGACTATCAGAAGTATGTTCCCTACAGTCAATGCCTGCTTGGGAATCACCTGTCAGCAACATGTGCGGACTCTGTGCCCTCAGGCAAGAAATTTTACTTTTTGGAGCACAGATTTCTCCACTGTAATGTTGTTACTTAATAATAGAACTAAGCAACAGATTTCTTAAGAAAATGTGTTAATATATAAAATAATATCAGTTCAATCCCTGGAGCATTATAGAAGTTCAATAGCTTCTGACATTTTAAAATCATTATTATTATTGCATCTAAAAATAGAAATTGCCAAGGTACCACTTTTCCAGTCACCAACCCAACAGACCTTAGAAAAGCAGAAATGTTAACACTGATTGCAAAATGGCTGCCTGAGTGAAGAATCCCTTTTAAGTTCCTCAAATGTTGAATTAGTCAGCATCTTTTTAAACATTATTGTTTTGTTTTGCTTATTTATAGAAGCAGAACGATTTTAATGGGCTCACTCCAGGATGCCATGAGTCTTTATGGCCTCTTGGAACTTGTTAATTATCTTCCCCAGTTTCCACCTGTTTCCTGAGAGTCATGAGTTTAGGGGCACCATTTCTTCTCTGCTTCCCCAGCAGGTGACTGTCATCCCTGGGTATTTCACCATGGACCTCATGAGCCAAACACATCAGGTAGGCAAATTTTCTCAACGGCTTTGTGCTAGTCAGGGTTCTCTAAAGGTACAGAACTAAGAGAATAAGTTGGTATTAGAATGGGGATTTATTGGATTAGTTTACAGCAGTCCGAAAATAGCTGTCTTAGTTTGGAGAGTCAAGGAGCCAGCAGCTGCTCAGTCCAAGTGGCTGGAGCCTCAGCCTGGCACTGAAAGTCCTGAGGATTCCTGCAGAGATGCTGGTTTCTAGTCCTTGTTGGAAGGCTGAGGAAATTTAGTTCTAATGGCCATAAAGGACAGCTGAACAGGGTAGATGCACCACATGTAGGAGTGGATAGCCAGGGAAGCCTGGTAAAAGGGAAATAATAATAATAATTATTATTTTTAAAATATTTTATTTATTCATTTTAAGCAGAGAAATACACAGAGAGAAATACAGAGAGGGGAAGAGCACCAGGGCCACCACCTTGTGGGTCTGGCTTATGTGGGTCCTAGGGAATTGAACCCGGGTCCTTAGGCACTGGAGGCAAGTGCCTTAACCGCTGAGCCATCTCTCCAGCCCATTAATAATTATTATTAAATTATTATTAAATTATTAAATAATAATTATCCTCTGAGAGCTTCCTTGTATATATAGCCCACTACTATGAGAGCCGTGTCTTTGGAAGAAGGTCTTTCTCCAGTTAATTCTTCCAGGATGCAACTTTATAGACCCACCCGAGAGGGCTGATTCCTAATTCCTCATCTGATCAAGTTGCCTCCAGAATTTAACCATCATATGTCTGTGGCACAATGGTGAGGGCAACCATTCCCATGCATAGGAAGGGAAGGCCAAAGGCTTTAACTTGTTCCTGTAGAAATTATGAATAATGGTGATGCCCTCACAATGTATGGCTACCAACTTCCTGCCCACCAGGACCTCCTTGGCCTCAATGACACAAAACACTACAGGAGATAGGATGACCCTGGTCTGGCCAGAAGCTGAGTCTCCTCAGAGAGTCTATATTAACATCCACATTTTCTATTTTTTTTGTAATGACCCAAGAAGTTTGTCAGGCTTGATCTAATTCCTAGCTGGCAAAAATAGGCTTTCACAGAATTACAACAGCCTCCTTTCTGTGAGATTTCTGTGTGCACTTTTTCTTCTATACCTACCAGCTTTGAGACTGATCCTTCTCAGCCTGGATTCTTGGTGCTTAATTGATATCTTAAAAATTTGTATATTAATTTGCATATGTGTTTGTGGGGGGTGTTAATGCTGTCCTCCAGCCTCCCCCCCCAAAAAAAAACCACCTGAAACTACTGCTACTTTTATTTTTGTGTCCACCTTATGTAAGCAGTCTGGGAATTGAACTGAGGCCAATAGGCTTTACAAGTGTGTGTCTGTAAGTGGTGAGCTGTCTTACCAGCCCCATTTTTTTTTAAGTTTTTTTTTAACTTTATTGTTCATAATGATTAACATTGTTTAGTGGGCCAACCATGAGTTGTTATCCCCAATTCCCCGTTGCCCCCCTTCCCCACCCCCAGTCAGCTAGATATCCTCCTCCGTGGGCCGTCTGGATCAGTCTTTGTGGTAGGGGAAGGTTTATTAAGATAGATTTCATGTACTATTTGCCCATTTAAAAACATGCAAAAATGGTGGACAATATATTCACCAGACCTGCGAATTTATCCAAATAATATCATTTTCATACCCTCTATAAAACCCTGCACCTATTCTCTGACAAGCCCTGTTATATTCTAGCCAGAGACAACTTTTAATGTGGCTACTGTCCCTGTATTACATCTCAAATGTCACAGACAGGGAATGACTCAGTGTATAGTTCAGAGGGATGGGATTTTTTTGTTTTGCTTTTTTTTGTTTTTAGTATATTCAAGTATGTCATCTGAAATGTGACATATACATAATTGGAGACTCGGCAATGAAAATACTCAATGATTATCCATTATATGAAATGATGTCAGTTTGTTTGCATGTGAACATCTGTGTCGTGTGTGAATATGTGGAAGCCAGATGTCAACATTGGATATCTTCCTCAATTTCTGTCCAGCTTATTTTGTCTTATTCTTTTTTTGTCAGACAAGGTCTCTTCTGAAACCAGAAGTTCCTAATTTTGCTGAATTGGCTAAATTAGGACTCTCTCTTCTTGTTTCTGCCTCTCTTGTGTTCAGATTATAAATGCATATGACCATGCCTACTAGGGGTTCATATTTAGATACTCATGTATGCATCCATTTCTTATGGATTCTGAGGAGTGTCCATGCAGGGTATTTTTGCCCAAGCAATCTGCCTCTTTCAAATTATATAGATATTCTAATTAGTTAATAAAATGAGGGTTTATTTATTTTTCCCATAATGCCTTCAGTTATGATTAACATGCCTCTCACCCCTTCCTCTATCCCCATCCCCTGACCATATTTAGGCCAATTAACCCTCAGTATTCACTCCTCCACATATATATCTATGACCCCTACCTTTAAGTCCTCCCCACTTTCCCCCTCATGGCTCCTTCTAGATTCCTGGCCTCTATCGCCTCTTACCTCCACTTACATACAAGTATAGAAATACAAAATTAGCAGTTCCATATGAGAGAGAATTCTCATGCAGTGTTTGTTGTTTCACATAAGAAGAGGCCCAATTTTTTTTGTTTGTTTTTAGACCCAATTTTTGTTTCTTTCCTCCTGAAGGTATACTATATTTTGTCAAACATGTTTTCGGTGTCTATTGAGATGATCCCAAGACTTTTGTCATTCTGTTGATTCAACAATTACCAGTAATAGAGATTGAATATTATTTTGTATGGAAAGTCAGAAGAAAGCAAAATACTCATTATATTAATTTCTTGATCAAAGTAGAAAAATATTATGCATATTGGGTACATGTTTCTCAGGAAAAAATAGTATTGTTAAAATGAAATATATATATATATATATATATATATATATATATATGCCTTTTGATTTTTGAGATAAAGTCTCACTCTAGCCCAGGCTGACCTGGAACTCACTGTGTAAACCCAGGCTAGCCTTGAACTCACAATGATCCTCCTACCTTAGCTTCTGAGTGCTGGAATTAGAGATGTGTTCCATTCCACCTGTCTCACACCAGCTTATTTCTCAAGGCAATGGTCCTGATCCTTTGATGAAGAATTCCCGAGTATTTACATCAAACACTTCATTCCGCATTGATTTCCTTTACACAAGATCAGAATTCATCCTGAATATTTTAACTGTGAATGGTTTTACTAGATTTTAGTAGCACATTTCACAGTACTGCAGGATAGCACTGTAAAGAAGAATTGCATACCCATAGCCTGGACCATCATGTAGATTACTGAGAATATGAGACCATTTGCTTGTCTTTTGGTCCAAAGTGACTGAGATGCTATAAAGGATTTAAACCACAGAGACAGACAGAAGACAGGAGAGGGCATGCAGAGGCCATAGAATGGAGGATGCTGGCAGAAGCTAGGATGACTGAAAGACACAGAGTCTCTCAGAAGACACTAGCCTTGCTGGCAGCTTGATTCCTAGTCTCTCGTCTCCCCAAAGATGCCATCAGAGATTCCTTTGCTCCAGGCGACTGGGTTTGGGCTTGTCCCCTGTCATTCAAGCTAACTTACTAGTGATGGGTCTGGGAACTGTGAAGACTGGGTGCTTCCCATGGATCCTCACATGAAACGGATGGTGTTGAGGTCAGTGTTTACCCTTAGCCCCACTCTGACATCATCAGTGCATGAGGACATTGAACTGCCTGGCAGCCCTTTCTCTGGATACCAGAGCCTAATGTGGCAACATGTTGGGAATGAGAAGAAAGGCTTATGAATGGTCATCCTCTGAGTGACAGGAGGTGATAACTGGATATCACGGTTCCTTTCACACTCAGAAGATATGACCCCAGGTTACCAGTTGCATCCTGGTCTGCAGAGTTTCTCCAGCAGGATTAAGCTAGAATCACCCACAGCTGTAACCAGGGCAATGATGTGTGGTATTAGTGCCTTTCATGTATGTATGACTTCTTCCCTTCCAAATTAGTTACATTTTAAAGTCCTTGTTTAAATTCTTCCCCTGTGGGGACCCAAGGTAAACAAATCTGTATTTTATGGATGTATCAACTGCGTTTTGTCAGAGATCTTGTGTCTTGAGAATTCCTTGATCACTAAGACAGATCTCAGGAGACTAGATATTTAGTAAGAATTACATTTTAAAAAAAGTGAAAAAAATGATGAAATCAAATTTGCTTAATTACTACTAGGTTGTGCCAGGGGCTGGGGTTGTAAAATGTTGAGGATGGAGGGAAACCTCAAAAGCCTTCCTTGAGGGAGAGACAAGACAACTTCTAGGTCCTAATCTTCCTCCCTCGCAAATGTGTGTGCTTGCCTTGACCAGATCACTGTTTATTTTAGGTACATAAGGAGATTAGCTTTGGCAGCCTGCCTCATCCAAATATTTGTACCAACACTTCTGTAGTAAGCTCAGTAGAAAGAACACGCCCTCTAACAGCATCCATTGTAACTTCTCACCAACTATGTGGGCAGGAAGTTTTGAGACACTCACTGACCAAGCTCACATCACGTGAGTTAGAGTTGTTAAATATGAAATGTAGGGCTGGAGAGATGGCACAGTGGTTAAGGCACTTGCCTCCAGTGCCTAAGGCCCTGGGGTTCAATTCCCCAGGACCCACATATGCCAGACCACAAGGTGGTAGCCCTGGTTCTTTCTCTCTCTCTCTCTCTCTCCCTCTCTCTCTCTCTCTCTCTCTCCTTTCTCTCTCTTTCTGTGCTTGAAAATGAATAAATAAAATATTTTAAGAAAAGAAAAAGAAAAAAAAATAAATAAAAAATGTAGCATAGTCCAGATTAATAGCCTTTTATTCCTCTTTTGAGATAAATTGTCATTATTCCCCTTTTAAGATAATGAAGTCATAGCTGGAGCAGATATAGGTATATTTATATGATGCTGGAACTCCTTTATATTTTCTTTTTAATAGAAAACTTTCTGATTTGCATTTCCCTCGGCTGTGAAATATAAGTACCAGAGATACAGACACCATGTTCAATGCAGAATAGCACAAAACAATCACAACTTAGTAAATGTTAACATGTTTCTTCTGTTGTTACACCTCCAGTGTGTGTTGGCATGCCGTGTTATATATCAGTCCAGAAAAAAAGTATGTGAGAACAGGAAGATCTAGGGAGCACTCTCATTTTAGAGGAAAGCACCTTATTCTAAAGCTTATACGAGGTTTGTGATTTCATTTATTTGATCTTTTAACCATGCATTATTCATTCTCTTCATATTTTCTTTTTTAAATTAATATCTTTATTATGAGTAAGTATATACGTTGTATGAGCAAATCTTGTGAAGGTGTCCCTGTTTCCCTCCTCTCTGTCCCCTACCCACTGGGGTCCTTCCTCGGTTCACATACTGGATCTGTCCATAGGGTAGGGGGTATGAACTGCACCAGAGGGAGCCAGTTTTCTTTTTTTGCTTCCCCCTGCATTGTTGCTGAGGGGGGTGATGTCTCTGGATATTCTCCCCACCATGGCTCTTACATTCTTTTTGCCCCCTCTTCCGCTCAGTTCCCTGAGTCATAGTGGATGAGTTTTAAGTCTGATTTATTATTGAGATCTTAAGTATCTCTGTATTTTTGCCCTGGGTTGTCATGGGTATCCTAGGTGTCTGTCTCCATTGACCTTTCATGGGTTAACAGACTTGCTGGTTAATACATACATATGGTGTTTGGTCAATAACTCTCTCTTATCCTGGTCTACTAATCTCTTCTATCTGCAACTGCCCTGTAGATCCTCCACCAAAGAGAATGGTTCTCCCTCCCCCAGAAACCATCAATGGTCTTCATTCATTCTTTGAATTAAACTTGATAATAATAACTGCAGACTTTCTTCCCTGTTGAAATGATGACCTGTAGATTGAAGAAATTTCTTTATAGATTTTATGGACAATGGGTAAAAAGTTCATCCCTAAGATTTCACAGTCACGTTGGGTGTTCTGTTAATATCTCTTTAGATTCTATAGACAATTGCCATTTAATACTGTAATATTTATCAGTTATGATCATCCAATATTCTCTACCCTATTTGGACAGCCTATAAATACCTTGAATAAACATCTATGGTATTAATCTCATTTTGTTTTTCTAAGAAATAGTCACTATAGTTTCCTAATAATTTCAAATACTGCAACCATCAATTTGGAGAAATCTGACCTGAAAAATATTTTAATTTTTTTTTCTGTTTCTCTGTCTATATATCATTTAGATCAAGAAGTCTCATAATTGTTTTCATACTTCATGAATATATTTCTCTCAGTATTATTTCCTGCTAAAGAAATTATAAACATATACAAAATGTATTATACATTTGGAATTTATACAGATACAAATTCGTATGATTCCTTGATATTACATATCAATATACTACAAACTTTCATATAGTTGATTGCTACATGAAATAATTAAAACTGTAACAAGGCTAAAGTAAATATTAACTTACTGTAAAATATTTTCAGATTTACAACTGCTGAAAGCATTTAAGTACTGGTGTCGAATTGCATGTGTTTGTTTGTTGACATCTTGAAAAATCATTTTCTAATATTTAAAACGGACACTAGCCCTGTTACCCTTCTAGCTGACTTGTGAAATTTATTCAGATCGTACTAACATTCCCATTAGTACCGTTCTTTCTTCTCAGAATTCATCTTCAGATTTGCACTGCTCTTGTAGCCATATGGCAATTCCTGAGTCCATCTTTTGTGACTTTGACATTTTTGAGCCGCCCTTTTCAGTTGTTCTGTGGAATGCCACCCTATTTGAGTTTTCCTGGGATTATCTCGTTAGACTGAACGTCTGCATTTCTGACAGGCTCCCACAGAAGTGATGAGTTCATTGCAGTGCAGCCCAATAATCCTAGGAAGTCTTACTAGGATGCTGTTAATATCAGTTATTGGTTTGGCTGTTGTTTCATAAAGGGTTACTCTTTTCCCCTAATGAAATATATATATTCTGTTGCAGATAATTTGTGATTGCTGTAGTCAACTTGCTCTATTGCTGCACAGAAAGAACCCAATAAAAAGCGGGTTGTGGAGGAATGGGTTTATTTGGATTATGGACTTGAGGGGAGACTCCATCCTGGCAGGCAAGATGATGGCATGAGCAGAAGGGTGGACATCACCTCTGCCACAGCACTGCAAACAGCGGCAGGAAGGTGTGCCAAACTCTGGCAAGGGGGAGCTGGCTTAGAACCCCCATAAGCCCACCCCCCACAACACAACTCCAGCGAGGTTGTAAAACCCAAACTGCCATCAGCTGAGGATCCAGCATTCAGAACACATTCATTTATTTGTGGGGGACACCTGGATCAAACTGTGACAGTGATGATACAACTTTTCTCTATTTCCTGAATATTTTGACCAATAAAAGTTGTTTCAAATGTGAATATATTTCCAAACTCTTATTATTATGGAGATTTTCAGTCATCTTAAAATATCTATCATTATACATATATTTAATAACTTAAATTATGTGATAAGAAAGTTGTTCTTTCTCCCCTATTTGTTTTGCTATTTATGTATAAATCTATTCATGAATAAATATATTTATATTTTTATATTCATAGTCCTCAAAGTTAATTCCAGGACTAAATGGACAAAAGATAAAGAATGTGGGCTAAAATATTTCCATCAGAAGGAAAAAAGAAAGAACGATGAAGAAGAGAGTGGAACTATTACCTTACCAAATACACATGAAGGCTAGAGGTCTTGCTTACTTCTTTTTGTATTCTGTGATCTTTATTAAAATTGAACAGAAATGTGTTCAAGGGGATTCTTTGCTTATTTTTGTCTGCGAAGATTTTTATTCTGTAGGCTATAAATCAATTCTGACATGATTTTAGTGTTTTATTTACATTCCCCATTCTTTACTGTGTATTACTTATTTGTGTATCAAATTTTCTCTAAGATTATGGTTTTATTTTCTTTTTTCTGAACCTTGGAATTAACTTTTTCTCTGAGGAGCTCTGGCTTTGTGCTGTTTATAAAACTGGTTTATGAAACTAACATCTAGGCTTGCCTTGGGTTTCAGCCCTATCCTGAGCTAATTTTGCAAAGTGTTCTGTCCTTTGAGTTATATGCCCAAAATCTATTTCCAATATAACAGAATTTACCTTTCCACCTCACCTTACAATTATGTAACATTTTAAGTGTTATTTATGGAAGTTTATATTCCATTTTGAGTGTCTTCAAAATCTTTGATGGCTATTTTGAAAATTTATATAAATGAAATTCCATCTGGATGGTCTACAAATCTCTGAGATCTGACATGCATAGAGCCATCAATAAATTAAATCTTCACAGCATAGGACAGTTCTATCACCTCAGTAATTTCTTTTTCATTCTAGACTCTCAGTGTTCTATAATGCCAAGTGTCTGAAAATATATTTTTCCCATTTCGATTTGCATTTGTCTCTTTCAGAATGTCTTATGCATAGGATTACATGATATGTTATCTTCATCTAGCAAAATTGCTATACCTTTGCATTTTTTGTTTTTCACAATTTCATTATCTGTGCAAAGGCATCTCAATTCATGCTTTTTTTTCCAAAATCAATGTGTTGATTATCTTAGATTATCCTCTGTGTATAGTTTTTTAAAATTTTATTTATTTATTATCAAGCGTAGAGATATAGAAGAGAGACAGACAGAGAGAATGGGCACACCAGGGCCTCCAGTCACTGCAACAAACTCCAGATGCATGCACCACTTTGTGCATCTGGCTTTATGTAGGTACTGGGGAAGTGAACTCGGATACTTAGACATTGTAGGCAAGTACCTTAACTGCTAAACCATATCTACAGGCCTATATATAGCTTTTGATTGTATTTTCTTAACAATATTAACCATAGAGAAAAGTGATGTTGGTGCCTTTTAGAGGTCTTTATCCTTTTTTTAATATATATTTATTGTCCATAATGAGTTACATTATTTAGTGGGCAAACCATGCGTTGTTATCCCGAATTCCCCAATTCCCCCCTCCCCATCCCTGATCAGTTGTATATCTGAACAGGGACCTATAACCACAGTCATTCAATCAACACAGGATAGGTCTTTATGCTTTTGAATCAGTCTTTCAAAATATTTCAAAATGCCTTGGATGACTCATAGTTATGGCTATTTATTTCTATTCTTTCTTTATAGATATTTATAATTTCAAATTTTATATTTTGGTTTTGTGAGAAGATAATATCTTCCCATATTTATACTCATTGTCTATTCAGAGGCTCTCTTAGTCCAGATGGAAACCTAAAATACAAATATAGATGGTTTGATAGTGATGAAAGAGAAAAGGCCTGAGAAAAGATGTTGTTTTTCTGGCCACAATTCCAAGAATCAGAGGAAAAAGGAGATAAAGAAGACGGGCTAAAACATTTTCATTAGAAGGAAAAAAAGAAAGAAAGATAGAGAGTGGAAATATCCTTTTATCAAATTTGCATGAATGCTGGAGGTCTTGTTTACTTCTCTGTATATCCTATGATCTTTATTTTAAATGAGCAATCCTGGATTCAAAGAGATTTCTTTTTGCTTATTTTATCAACAAAGAAAAATCTTTATACTAATTGAAGGCTTGTTCAGTGATACTTAGCATAGCAGGTCAATTTACTCCACTACCTCGTATACTTTTATTTTGGGATTACAGATTGATAAGCATGCTGACAGGTATAGTCTTGGTTGGGGCCAAGGTTGCTATACAAAAATTAAATGTTCACATTTCACCCATAGGAAAACAATGATTGAGTTTACTTTAAAAATATTCATTGTCCATCAATTAGTGATTTAAAAATTCAAATTTTTGTTAAAGTTCAAGTTGTAACAGTTATAACAATTTTGGGCACATGGCATCGAGTGGTCCCTAACATTCTTGTTTCCCTGATCAGAGAAAAAATATTAGTCACAGTGATCCAGTGAGATAAATCTGCTTATATTAGTCAGAATCTCTCCCAACAGTTTATGAATTGAACAAACCCAGGAATTTAATTTTGGCATCTCAGGATAAATCATAATTTGTAGGTATCAAATGCCACTGATACAGGTCCAAAGACTGATGGGAATTTTCCAAATTGTACAACTATGTCTAATTTATATGAGAACTAGAAACGTCACTGAAGACGGAGATAATGGCAAGGCTTGGAGTCAGTCTTCCATAGTTTCTTGATGACTAATTCTCTGAGATTTTTTTTTTTTTTGCTTGTGCCAACAACAAAAAGCTATCCTTAAAGATATAAACACAGTCTCCATCAGAGAGTGAGATCAGTATAGAAGGAGGATATCCAGCTGATCGGGGATGGGGAAGAGGGATCCTGGGGAACTGGGGATAACAACTCATCATTTGCCCATTAAATAATGTAACTCATTATGGACAATTTTTAAAAAAAGAAAAAAAAATCTATCCTTGCAAGAGTTTTAGACACACGTAGGTTCCTACAGCTCATGACAAGTGATAGCAAAATCCTTCTATACCCTTCTGAAAAGCTCCTCCCATGAAGCTGGGTTTTCACTGGGTTCACAATTCTCTCTCCTGTGGCTTTAATTTTTTTCCCTTAGTCTTCTCTCTATTCCTAGGTTCTCTCTTAAACAGAACTGACACAGAGCATAGTATGATGTGTATCAATTTGTGATTTTCCACCAATCAAGTACATCACATGTTTGCATGATATCACCTTGGTCTTGCTTGCTCCCACTCAGTGTCTAGTTCAAATATTGTGTGTACAATAACCCACTTCACACCAGTTACAGCCAAGAAGAACCCAAGCCAACCTGAGGTTTTATAGCTCTCAGGGAAATATGTTGTCTCTGTTATGTATACACCTTTGGAACTTTTGAGGCCCCATGATCACTGTTGATGGAGGAATATTCAAGATCAGCATGACGTACTATATACATAAGAAGGAAAAGCATTTCTGGAATTGAGAATATCTTTATCAAAGCTATATTTGAGGCTCTTAATAGCGTATATTATTAGCATAAAGTAATTTCTGTAACCCATCAACAAACATACAAAAAAGTCAAGTGACAGGAACCACTAGCTAGCCTAAACAGTTCAATTACAACACCTAGAATCTTATAGACATTGTCATATGTTAGGTTTTGTAAAAAAAAATACTACTAATAGAGTTTCAATGGATTAGGCACTAAGTTATTCTGCAGAGTCATACTTATGAGGGGACTCAGCTGGAAGGCTTTAAATTGGTAATGGCCAATCTACTCCTGCAAAATATTTTCTGGAAGATATGGCCTCCAGTTCGGAACATAGCCATGCTAAATGAAAATGTATTCTACAGACAGACCTCTAGGCCTATGTCTGCCAAGCTCTGTTTAATAAATAAATCGGATTTATGTATGTTAAATAGGAAGTTTATTCGTGGCTTTGTAATGGATGTTTTTGCAGAGACCATTTTACATACATAATCATTCATTGATCACAGAGAGAGAAGTGGGTTCATCATTAAAACAAAAAAAAAGAATGTGTTGTTTTTTTATATGCTTTTATGGGCTTTCAAATTTTGAATCTGAAATCTCTTTCTTTCTTGCACATTGCTTCCTGAAGTGAAGAGAAAGATTTGGAAATGAAGCGGGGAAAGAAGGACATCTGTGAATGATACATGGGTCGAGAGTAATTTAGGATTCATCACATTGACATGAATTCATAAACCATAATTATATAATTGCATTATATTTGCATATAAGAACAGCATGCATCAGGATCAGAGATAAGCACATAGGAACTTGCAAGTCACTAAAAGGACCTTCTCTTCCTCTCAGTTTAAACTTTAACATTTTTCTCTTTTACTATCATGTAGTGCATTTGAAATATTGTATATAAAATAAGTAGAAGTATAAAAAACATATTAAGATAAATTCCAGTATACCTTCTCTCCAGATTAAGAAACAAAACATTATCTTTCATACATTTTTTTGATAAAATGTTTTTCTCTTCTTCATTTTCTGTAGGCATTGGTCATCGTGAAATTTTTATAACTTCTTATGTATGTGCTTTGAATGCAAATATATATCTCCTAACATATGTTGTACAAATTTGCATTTTATCATTTTGTTGTGCTTAAATGTTTAGGCACACATAAAACATATTTATATGTTAAACTGGGCATAATTTTATTAGCAATTATATTTACAATCGGCTTATTTCTAAGAGCCTTTCCTGATGGATGCAGCTGTTAGCTTTTCACCGTCACAGTTTGGAAATGACTCTCTCATTCCAATGCTTCCTGATTGTGCAATAATACATATTCCTGTGACCATCATGCTTATTATACACACACCCAATGTGAATATCCTGGTGTTCATTTCATTTGATAAAGATAAACTGATGTACATGTCCCTGATTGTATGTGGTCATTTGTATTTTATCCAATTTTCTCTTTGTGAAGTTTTCTGATTCCTAAAAAGTCATTAAATTGTGTACAAAAAAGCTGTGCACTGTATACATTGCAAAGACATTTCCCAAGTTGATGGCGATATCTCTTTTAGTTTATAATTTCATTGCACCTTCCCTAGATGAGTATCAGAGGAAAAGGGATTTAGTAGACTTCTGAAGATGCTATCAGTCTATGGCCATAGCACACCAAATATGCCTGATCTCCTCATTGATTTTGTCAACCTGAAGTAGAAACAGGGTCTGGGCTAGAGGAGGGGTCATATATGAATCCCTTCAAAACTCCTCATGGCATTTCTTTTGGTTTTAACCAAGAGGATAACAGAGGGTAAGATCAGCTGAGTGAGCAACTTCATAAGGAGTAGACTCTTGACAGAAGAGAAAAAATAAATCTAGGGTGAAATATGGGATTTCCAAGAAAATAAGGAACTGGTCAAGTTGCTTCAGGACTAGACAGAGAAGAGACCACAGGATACGAATGAGTGTGGGCTTCTAAGTTGCGGAGGCAGAAGGGGAAGATAATATGGATGTTAAATTGATAAAAAAAAGTCCAGTTTTAACAAAAAATATCCAGTATTATGTCAGAGCAGTTGGTTAAATGGTTATAACAGTTCTTGGAACTTACATGAACATGGTCTGTAGATTAAAAGAAGTCATGCATCTTTATGAAATTGACAACAGGAGTTTCAGAGAGGTGCCTCTTTGGGGACAGATTTACTTTGTGCATGACGATGCTGGTTATGGAGCTTCTCCTCTGGTAGCAAGTGGAAAGTCCTTTAATAAAGGTAACAAGAGTTCATAAGGTAAAGATTCTGGTCAGTTCAACAAGCTTCCATGGTAAATATCCAACACAGCTCAGGGTTCATGGCCACAAGAGATGGTTATGTAATTCTGGAAGGACAAGAGGCCAGGTGACAGCGTTTTCATCTGAAGTTTCAA
>PVHP010004275.1:0-72231 GCA_004024765.1 Zapus hudsonius
CACACACACACACACACACACACACACACAGAGTTTGTATAGCAACATTGCTGATATTTAGTACAAGGTTTGTGGAAAGCAAATGGATTTGGGGGAAACCTAGACCAATTTGTGGGTCAGAGTTTACAGATAGGAAACCTGTAAGGTGGATGTGCTCTGTGCCCCATGGAGGGAATCTGATCCACAGCTTTTCCGTTTGCAGAGTACCTGTACTCTCGAACGTCTGGGCTACTCTCTCAGAGGTGGCAGCCTGAATGAAGCCCAGCCCCACCATTCCCTACCTCTTTGAACATAGACCATCCTTTGGCCCCTCTGTGACTCAGTTTTCTCAACTGTAGGAGGAGGTTAGGAACAGCCTTTCTGACCTAGGGTTGTTGTGGGAATCAGATGAGTTAAACAGCATATATAATGTTGAGGTAGTGCTTTGTGACGAGTAACCATTCAGTGAATGTTAGCTGTGCCTGTCAGTCTCCCTGTAGGATCTGAGCCCAAGACGGCTGCTATGGTCCACTGTTGAGGAGCTCAAGTATGCAGAAGGGACCACAAAGACAACTCCTTCCTGTGTGTATTTCAGAAATATGACTTTCATTATTTCAGAGCCAGGGAGGAATGTAGAACCATAGCAAAGAGTGACCTGCGCACAGCTGCAACCAGCTAGACCAGAGGAGAGTCTGTAGCTTAGTGGTTTTCCTAGAATCATATGCTACACAGACATCATCCTAGTTGAAACCCTCTTTGTCCTCACCTCCCTGACAGAAAGTATATGGAAGATTGTTTCCTGATAGCACATAATCTTTGTGTCTGTTTTCCCACTCAACACTGAGCTATTTCAGAGCATTTTTCCTCTATCTGCCGGGCGGCTGATTAATTGATTGACTGATCAGGGGATGAAAACAAAACAGTTCAAACTGTCTCTGTGAGGACTTTGTGCTGTCTTCCAGCAGGGCTAGGGCATGAAGCGAGAGAGCAGACTGTACCAGCAAGGTAAGGAGACCAGGCTGAGGGCCCAGGTAGAGCAGGAAAACCTTGCAATAGGGGAAGGTTTTTGCTACAGCCAAAGGCAACAGCTTATGACTCAGGTAAATTCATTAGATGTCTGAGGAGCCAGCCAACAAGGACAAAGCAAGAGTCAGGAATTCCAGAATGGCAGAGTCTTGAGCCTAGATGGTAGGGGAAAAGACAGTCTTAAATAGAGTCCTAAGGAAGAAGCTACCTCTCCCAACTCTAAGTGAGAGGGGTAAGATTTGCAACTAGGTGTTTTCAGGTTCTAGGGTGCAGGTCCCTGAGGAGAGTCTGTGCCTGCTTTTTGTTTTGTTTTGAAATTCCCAGCAGCCTCCAGCATAGTGTCAGGCATACATAAAGGTGTTTAAAAATGTATGTGTGTTAAAAATGCAGCCTGAGACATGTTGAAGAAGCTTCTGCCATTTGAAGCAAGGCCACCATTTCTCCTAAGAACTTGTACCATTCTCCTTTACCAAAGAGGAGTCAAAGGAAATGGATCAAGAGACAGAGGTGCTCCCAGCATTGTGGGTGCTCCCACAATAACCTTGCCAAAGAGGGGTGAGACTTACCATTTAGGGAGACTCAGCCTGCCCAAGATGCTACTGCCTCATATACCCACTGAATGAGGTTCATGGCCTCAGGTCCCATGGAGCCAGAAGCTAGAAGTTTTTGAAACAAAAGTATAACCTTGAGTTGGCATGGAGAAGTTATGGTTTGTAATGAGGTTCACCAGTTCATTTCATCTTTAGGATCCCAGGTGACTCCCCAGAGTCTTCCTTCTGGGCATGGAAGGCATCCAAGTGATGTGACTTGAAGGACCCCTGTCCCTTTCCTGACCCCTGTTCCAAATTATTTCACATTCACAGAGCTTGTTAGAGGTATAGAGAGTAATAAAGCCTATGTTAGATCTTTTCCTCTAATCCCTGAAACAGTTAAGTTGGTCTCAGGTACTGGGATCAATGGGTAACAGGGGCTGGAAAAAACACCACAGTGCATCTAGATAGAAGCACTCTAGAAGTGTACATTAACTGAATTTAATGAGCAGTGACCCTGCCAGATACTATACCCCATGTATACAATGATGGAGGGTGCAGAGGGTGACTGCAGTGGGGGGAGGTTCAAACCTTACCAGGGGGCTCAAAGGCTTATAAAGAAAATGACTGAGTCTGGACAGTCTATTGGCCAGAGCTGGGTAAATGCTTTTCTTCTGGGTACTGTCTTGATACTATCGTAGTGTTTATGACACTGTGTCATAATTGTCTCTTTGCCTATCTGTCTGCCAATAGATTATAAGCTTCTGACAAACAGAACAGCTTTCTCTTCATCACTGGTGGCAACTGCAGAGCTGCATTAGGGGAGTTCCTTTGTAAGAGCTGGGGTGAAGACCTCCATTTCTTCATATGTAAAGTAGAAGTAAGAGTAGTACCTCTCTCATCACCTAGTCACTAGGCTTAAAGGGGGAGAAGTAGGCAAAGGGCCCAGTGCTGTCCCGGCATGCATACAGCACTCCCCAAGTGCTTCTGTTCTTGGCTGTGTCTTTCTACTCAGTGACACCCAGAAAGATTTTTCATTTATCCCAAATATTTTTCATCTCAAGCATTCAAACAACTCAGAATCCTTTGAGCAATGGATTTAATGTCTCCTATTAAATATAAGATCAAAGGCATCACATAAGAGACCAGGCACCAGAATCAACAAAGGAAATTGAACTTAGAATTTCATAAATAAAAATGTGGGGGAAATAGGGCTGGGCGTGGTGGCATACACCTTTAATTCTAGCACTTGGGAGGCAGAGGTAGGAGGATCATTGTGTGTTCAAGGCAAGCCTGAAAGTACATAGTGAATTCCAGCTCAGCTTGGGCTAGAGTGAGACCCTACCTTGAGAAACCAAAAGTAAGTAAACAAACAAACAAACAAACAAACAAATAAAAGTATGTGGGGGGAAAGTACATTGGCAATTCCTCAGAAAGTTCATGCTGGAGACCACAAATGCTTGGACTGCAGGTCATGGAGAAATCAAGCTGGAGCTGAGCTGGAAACCCCCTCTCTGTTAGCCAGCTGACAGCTGGGAAAAGCTACAGTTGCATGTAGCCCTACAGGACAGAGAAGTCATCAATGGTGGTGAACAGCAAGCCTTAACACTGGCCAGCCAGTCCAAATGAGTCAATTGGGGCAATAGTGGCACATTTATTGTAGGGAAAACCAATTGCTCTCTAATTGGTCTGGATGCCTGCTCCATGGGAGGGAATACATGCCTGGTACTGAAGAGCTAGTAAAAAGCCTATGGTGGGGAGGTCATGAGCCCTAGGAGAGTAACACCTGCTGTTGTCTTGTTAAATGCATATATTATGCCCACCATACTGTCTTATAAGCACTTTAAAAAAATGAGCATACCCATATAATAATACTACTCTCACTTTTGACTAGAGAAGCTTCTCTTTTTCAGATGGTGGTGACCACTGGGATAACTCAAAAGACACCACAGTGCTGCTGGGACATCTATCACACCTCCCGAGGCTCAGGGTCTATTTCGGAAGAAGTAACGGGAAGGTTGTAAGAGCCAAAGGAAGGGTAGGACTGCCTACAGTGCAAACTTCCAGACACAAAAAGGCCTTGATATTCATGATTTTGCAGTGCCTGATAATACCTACACAAAATGGGAGGAAAAGATGATGATACCGAAACAAAACAGAGACTAACTGAGAGGGGGAAGATATATGAGGGAAAGTAGAGAGGGAATCATAATGGTTTATGGTCTATAGTTATGGAAACTATCAATAAAAAGTAAAAAAAATAGAAAGCTCAGTGTAGAATTATCACAATTCAACAATTCTACTCTGAGGTATATGGCCAAAAGAACTACAGATAGGTACTTATGGAAGTCCTGTACGTGCATACTCCCAGTAGCACTAACCATGATAGCCAAAAGCTGCAAACAACTCCAATGGCCAACAAACAAGTAAACAGATTATGGTATGAACATACAGTAAAATATCATTCAGCCAGAAAAGAATGAAGTGCTTATAGAAGCTAGAACATAGAAGAACCTAAAAACATGCTAAGTGAAAAGAGCTGGCCACTAAAGGTCACATACTACATGATTCCACTGATATGAAATTCCTAGAACAGTTAAATTCATAGAGGTAAAATAGAGATCAGTGGCTGTTGGGGGCTGGGAAAAGATGCAAGAAGGAGAAACTGCTTCATGAGTTTCATTTTGAGGCAATAAAAATATGTTAGCACGAGATCCAGGTGGTGGACACATAACATTATTAAGTAGTAACTGTCACAGAACCATTCATTTTCAAACAGTTCACTTTATATAATGTGAGTTTCACCTCAATAAGAAATACAGAAAAAAAAAAAGAAAAAGAAATACAAGCTGGGCGTGGTGGCACATGCCTTTAATCCCAGCACTTGGGAGACAGAGGTAGGGGGATCACAGAGAGTTTAAGGTAACCCTGAGACTACATAGTGAATTCCAGGTCAGCCTAGGCTAGAGTGAGACCCTACCTTGAAACCCCTGAACTTCCTTCTCCCCCCAAAAGAGAAATACAGAAGGAGACAATACAAAAGTTTCTTTAAAAGTAATAGATGACACATGGAAAAGAATGGTATAGCCCTCATTATTAATCAATTGAGAAGTAGAAAATGTTACTAAAGATATCTGTGTTTATTCATTCATTCCAATACCAAATGTTGAAAGCACACACACCCAGTGATTAAGTGCTATTTTCCCCTCACTCTCTGGTACCACCTTGAAGGAATAATATTTTTCAACCCACAAAAATCTTGTTCCTGGAAAATGTCCGTCAGGAGCATCTGACATTCCCTGTATGACACGTGTCCTGTGACTGGGTCTCTTCCCTTGGCCAAGACAGTCTGGAGGTATTCTTTCCATAGTCAGCTTTGGAAGGCTGTGCCATCCATCCATCCATCCAGGGAAAAGGGAAAATTCCGTTCCTTCCTCAGGGAAGCTAATAACATATATCCCCCCACTGCAGAGCCAAGAAGAGCGGTCACTGGAAGTCAGCATATGTGCTATGCTATCTGGCAGGGCATTGTTTTCTTCTGACCTAATATCCCACAGGGCAGGGTCTGACTTTCTAATTTGGAAACCAACAGAGCTCTGATCAGGCTGTGTCTGATCAGGTGACATGGCAGGCAACCGTGTCCCCTTTCCCAGTGGAGGTTTCATTTCGAATGGTGTGGGTCACCCATGGAACTAGCCTGGAGGCTTTCACCTAGGCCACGGCTGTATTGTGCTGGCAACTGCTCCTCAGCAGACTGTGAGCAATTTCTCAGGTCAGGAGCAGAAGGTGGAGAGAATAAAGGAGGGTGGAAGCTGCCAGGCTTTTCTAAGTAAAGGCTTAAGTCTGCAGGACTAGCCTGAAGAGTGGCACATTCTAGGCTGGCTTTGAAATTTCTCCCCAGATGTGATCCTACATCTGGTGGTGGGTGGGGGACAGTGATGACTGCTGTATTTGAATGCCTCAAATTCTTAGCAGCACCCGTAAATGCCACTGAGTGCCTGGCAATGGCATCGACAATCTATGGAGCCAAGAAAGTTTGGATGGACAATTGTCTATTCCACATTCCATGGGAAGGTCACTCTGACTGCACTAGTTCCTATATGATTTTAGGCTAGTGTGTAAGAATGGCTGGTTGGACCTTCCAGAGCCCAGCCAAGCCTTTGGGTATCCGAGGACCACAGGCAGAGGCGGTATTGGAAGCCTGAATTTTGTCTTCCTGGTGGAGAAACCACATTTGGGTTGGGGAGAGAGTATGTCTTTGACTCAGACAGCTGCATTATCGTATTCACAATTGCCACTGTCACGTGGCATTTAGATTCATACACAGCATGCCCACTGTGTCATTCTGCTCCATGTTCTACAGCTAATAGAACTTCCCAGTTCCCACTGCTTCTCTCCCTGCCCCCAGTCCGACTCCTGACCTTTAACTCCATCCTTCTCAGGACAATCTGAAGACCAGAAAGTTGTCTAACCTACAATTAACTATCCTTACATAGTTATTCATGTTTTTCACTTTCTTCTTCCACCTTTGATGACTTGCTCAAAAAATGAAAAGAAATTGCTGATGGGAACTCTTTAAACCTATTCACCTTGAAATGAGGGTCTCCTTTGAAGAGAAGAAAAACTCAACAAAATGACATCCTGTGGGGGAGGGGAGAGGTATAGAGAATTGAGAGCAAGGGTAAGTCTGCAATGACTTATGAGCGCAATCTGATCTTTAATTTTGGCCAAGAAACGTAGTCATGACTAAGCTTTCTTTCCTTTCTTAGAGACAAACTCCAGGGGTTGCTTGCCTATAACAGTGGGAGCACATCTCTTTCCAGGCATGAAGGCTGGGTCTGGATACTACCATGGGCCCTTTGGGAGTTGCCTAAAGAAAGAAATACTGTTTGAGTTTCAGAACTTAGTCATTCCTCCTAGTTTCCACTAAATATGTACTCAAGTCCCCAGGAACTGCTGTGTTCCTGCTCAGATCTATGTGGGGAAATACCCAACACCTGAGTGGGCTTGCAGCCCTTGGGTTGGCCCCACAAAGAGTTCCTTGCAGATTTTCCTTTTGCTCCTCAGAAAGGGAAAAGGTCTAACTTGCCACTGTCCTTATCTGCCTTACTGCACTCATGAGGTGGTGAGTGTCATGAGTTCCAGTTATTTACCTGGAACCTTCCTCATCAAGTAAGTCATATGCTGGTGTTTGACAAGTAAGGCCAACTCTTCCACTTGTCTCTAGCACATTCTAATCTCTGAGCCCAGTTTTCATGAATGTTCAATGTTTGACCAAACATTGAAAAGTTTTAGCTAATTAAGGAACCCAGTGTGTTCTCCCTTCTTGAAGGGTGTTGTGGAACTCCTAAGAAAAATGTATTTAAGGTAGAGAAACAGAAGGAACCTCTGTATGTGTGTGTGTGTGTGTGTGTGTGTGTGTGTGTGTGAGAGAGAGAGAGAGAGAGAGAGAGAGAGAGAGAGAGAGAGAGATTGAGAGATTGTCTTATAGGATAAAGTTTACCTGTATCTCTTCAAGAACCAGAGTTTGCTCCCCAGAGGCTACTCTGGAAAGATTGAACCTTTAAGTATGACCTTTCATTTTATCTCTCTGCCATCACTTGACTGCTGCATGCTGTGTCATGACCCTAGATGGTACTGGGTATCCCAGAGGCAAAGACAGTAAAACTTGGCAGTAAAGGGCCTGTCATTAAGTATCTGTGTGACCAAGGCACTTAGTCCCTCCTCTTGCACCCTAGTTCATTCATCTGTGAAGTGAGAAGGTGGGGCTGGCTCATCTCAAATGGGGTTTTCCATTTGAAGTCTCTGAATCTGTGGTTACTTCCTCTCCTGCATCAACAACCAGCCTCTAGTGAACTCTGTTCATGGGAAAGTTGCGATGGTGGCATTAGAGCTCTTCTATGCTGGAATATAAGATGCCACTGCATCTCTTCAAGATACAGCCTTCTAGAGAAGGGTACAATACATCTCATCCATCACCTGATGTTCAGATTTAGAGTTCCTGCTGGTTTAACCAGCACCTTGGTGAAAAAGAGTCCCCTTTTGGTTTTTCTTTTTTCTTTTTCTTTTCTTTCAAGTAGGGTCTCACTGTAGTCCAGGCTGAGCTGGAACTCACACTGTAGTTTCCTGGACTGGCCTTGAACTCACAGCCATCCTCCTACCTAGTGCTGGGATTAAATGTGTGAGCCACCACGCCCAGCCCCTCTGGGTTTTTCAACTTCAAGTAGGGTGGATAAATGAATTAAAAGTGTGACTTTTGGCTTTTAGTCCCATAAGGGCTCAGGAGTCTTGTGCAGTGAACAACCTGCAGCATTTATATTAGCAGAGCATGGCTTCTCTAGCTTCTGACCCCTTTAGCTAAGAAGTAGAAAAGGTTAAGGATGAGGCTAGAATGCAAGCACATCACTGATATGATGGAAGAAGATTTATCATTACAGCCTTAAGATAATTCATGCAAATAAAAACCGCCATATCTGGCCTATGATGTTGCTTAGATTCTACCGCTATATACCCCATCTGATTTAGGTAGTTTCAAGAGATAAAATTAGTAGGCCAACGAGGTGGTGCATGCCTTTAATCCCAGCACAGAGGTAAGAGTATCTCTGTGACTTGAGACCAGACTAGTACTACAGAGTGAGTTCCAGATAGCCTGGGCTAGAATGAGACCCTACCTCAAAAAAATTAGCAATAATAATCAACCCCTTACATTTTATACAGCCTTAAAATTTATGTAGCACATTACATGTACTTTCTTTTCAATTGGTTTCTGATTCTAACCATTGCCCTGGTGAGTAATAATAACTTCCATATTAAATTCAAGGGAAATGAAGCTGAGAGAGTCAAAGACTTCTTCAAGGGCAGATGATAAGTGGTCAAGCCAGGAAATGAACCTACATTGTCTAGTTCTAAATCCAAGTGTCTTTCTTTTCATTTCCCTTTCTGTCTCTACTTCTGTCTTTCTCTCCCTCCTTTTCTCTCCCCTTATCTCTTTCTCTCCTCTCACTCTTTCTCCTCCCCTCTTCTCTCTCTCTCTCTCCCTCTCTCTTTCTTGGCACTGGCAACCAGACCTGAGGAATAACTCTGCCAGGGTCTGGAATAAGTCTCAATAGGTCATCCTCCTCATTTTAATGAAGGCAGGCCTCTTCCACATAGGTGTAGTAACTAAAGGGTTGAATAAGCATTCTGGAATGGCCTTAGCAGATCTTACAGCTGAACTAAATATTACTTTTTTATATATGAGGGAGCAATCCTTAGAGATTTACCCATTTCGTTAAATGCTCATGAACTAATTGTGTGCCATTACCCAGAATTTGTTCCACCATTTTAGGAATGAGTCTGCCAGGCATCTCAGAAAAGCCTTGAGACTGGAGAGAGTCATCTCTCCATGTGATAGGAAAATAATGTCCAAAGGCTGCCACTACTAACAAAGTCAAGGCTCTTCATCGTAATTCTGGCCTCACAGATAGTGGTGTCCCTGGCCATCTTCATCCCTGCTTTCATGTACAGCTTCTGGAATGGAGCAGCCTTGACCCTGACACATGAACTCAATATACAATCTGTGTATGTACCTAAGTGCTGACCATCTACCTCCACCTGGACACCTCCTGGGCCTCACCAACTTAAATACATCTCAAATGTTAATTTCCATCTTGTCCCACAATCTATGAGCCACCCTTCTCTAGCTTATATGAGTTCCATGAATGGCACCACAATGTATCTTCCCTGTTCACAACCTAACTTTCCTTACCACACTTACTCCTCTTGGGCACTAATTTTGATTTGAATTCCTCAGCACCACCTGTCCCTCAGTTTCCCTCTTCATTGTCTTTGTCTAGGTTCTCAATATCTCTGCTTCTTCTCTCTCCAAGCCTGTAATTCTTTCTCCAAATACAGATCTGATGTGTACATTTTTTCCTACTTAAAAACCAGAAATGGAGCTGGAGGGATTGTTCATTGGTTAAGGTGCTTGCCTGAAAAGCTTAACAACCTGGGTTTGATTCCCCAGTACCCATGTAAAGTCAGGTGCACAAAGTGGCACATGCATTTGGAATTCCTTTGCAGTATCTGGAGGAATGCCTAGTCTCTCTCCACTCTCTCTTTTTCTGTGTGCAAATAAATATATTTTAAAACTAGAAATGGCTTTTAATTGCTACAGAAGTGATGTTACCCTTGACAGTAGAGTGCCATAATCCCTGTGCTATGCTGTTTTTCCCCTAGTCCTCTATTGATTCACATTTATTGTTTTTATTTTGGGAGAGAGGCACAGTACCCCTTCTCTGGGGAAGTCCTACTCTTTTTTAAGAAGATCTTCTTGCTCTTGGGCTGGAGAGATTGCTCAGTGGTAAGGCATTTGTCTGTAATGCCTAATGACCTGGGTCTGATTCCTCAGTATACACATAAAGCCAGTTGCACAAAGTGGTGCATGTATCTGGAGTTAATTTGTAGTGGCTAGAGCCCTGGTACATTCATTCTCATTCTCTCTCTCTCTCTCTCTCTCTCTCTCTCAAATAAATAAAATGTTTTTTTTAAAAAAGATCTTGCTCTTGCTCATGCATATTTCTGAGGAGCTGACTCCCTTTCTTGGATGTTTCCACTGATATTATGAGGTATATACACTGTTATGTGCTATAGTTTGTTTCTCTAGCATCTATTTGTCAGACTGGGACCCTTCAAAAGCAGAAACTATCTCATCACCATAGACCTCAAATTCCAGGCATACTTCCCAACACAAAGTAGGTATAGTAATACCTAGAGAATGGATGGTATGGATATACCACATTCTTTGATAAAATCAATAAAGTAGCTTGTTGAATGTTTATTATCTTCTTGGGTTTGATCTTAAGGGAAAAGGCTGAAGTCAGCCTCTTTCCCTTTCAGGCCAAATGTTCATAATCTATTAAGGCCTGAGAAAAAGTTGTTTCTTCTTAGAAAAAGTTGTCTTTTTCCTAGAACTTGGGAAGGGATAGGGAGGCAGAATTTCAGACACAGGGATGCATTGGGCGAAGGGCAGGCACATCAGGTTAAATGGATGATGTAACTGAATCAGCTTACAGGCCCTATAACTATTGCAGAATTATTTTTCCCCCCACCCAAATATACAAAATATAAATGTTTACTTAAAAAAGATAAAAAAAAACAGGACACACAGATGCACTTAATGTAAGGGTGCCTTCTCTTGCAGAATTCATTAGGTAGGACCTACAAACCAGTTATAAACAAGACGATGCATCAAAGTGATTTTTAAGTCTTGCTCTGTTGAACACAAGACTCCCCATTGAACCAACAGGGCTGCAGAATGAGAGTTCCTTAAAATTACCTTCAGATTCTTAGGAGCCTTAGGTGATGCAAAGGAGTTGCCTTAGAACACAGGTGCTTGGGAGATGCTCAAGTGCCTGGCCTTCCTCTTTGAGCAGAACAGGTGGAGCAGAACTGGAAGTTCTCATGTACACAGGCTGAAAGCTGGTGTTCTGTTAATTAGGGCAAGTATTGGTCTTTGTTTCAGGTTCCCTTTCAGTTAGCAGGGCTGTTGCTCACACTAACATCAATCATTACTTAACTATTATTAACAAAGTATTCTCACAGAATATAGGGAAGTGAGACCTGTTGTGCCCCCCTGCCCATATTGGGTAGGAAGGGGATCAGAGAGTGGCACCATTTAGTTAAAAAAAGTTCAGAAGCAATCTGTGTCACACAAATTCCCTGGAGGCGCAGAATAGCATACAGGTCCCACTCCACCCATGATTCCAAATCACATTATTATTATGGCCAGTTCCTGAGCCCCATTGAAAAAATGGCTTCACCCAGATCCTAGACATGCCCCATAGGAGACAGAATGTCCATCTGTCCCCTTTCAAGCGGCTCCTCCAGGCAGCTGCTTCCACTGGAGTTGCGAGAACTCCACCCAAGTCCCCGTCCCTCCTCGGGAGGAGCCCATGTGGCTGGCCAGCAGCAGATGGAAGCTTCCAGCGCCCTGGCCAGGGCGGGAAGTGAGCTAGAACTTGTAGAACTAAAAAACAACCCCTTCATCTCACTCTGGGGAGGGTGGAGGTGGGCCCACCGTCCTCTCCAGAAAGAAGAGTCCGATCTCCACCCGAAAACTGTACCTGAAAGTCCGGACACTCACCTTGGGGTAGGTGGCGGACGAGGCCGGGGGCAGGGCAGAGGCGAGGTCCCGCTCCTCCCGGCTCCTTCCCGGCCGCTGCCCGGCCGTGGCCCGCCGACGCCTCGCCGTACCTGGAGGAGAGCGCTGGGTTCCCCGCCGGCCCTCCCTCCGCAGCCGGCGCCGCGCTCAGTAGAGGTTTCCCGGCCCGGTGACACCCGACTTCCCGAAGGCGACTCCGGGAGCACCGCGCCCGCCCTTGCCCTTGAACTTGGGCGCGCACGCCCGCCCGCCCGGGTGGGTCTCCCCGCCGCGGCCCCCGGCCCGCCCCGCGTGACGCGCGCGCCCTCCGCCCCGAGCACGCCTCCTTCGGGCCGGGCCTGTCGTCCCGGGACGTGGGACCGAACTGGACCAACCCGGCTGGAGAGAGGGCAGCCCCGGGCTGCCCGGTGGGCGGGCTTGAGGGAAGGCGTGGAGGCTGGGCGCAGGCTGGGGCATCTCCTGGGCACCCCACCTGTGCGCTCCTCGGAAAGTTGCGGCTTCTAGCTGAAGGTGTCAAGGAAAACCTTGGACGCAGGCAGGAGCTGTTAGAAGCAGAGATGGAGGTGACAAGCTAACTTTAACAAGTTCTCTGGGGTTCTCCCTGCTCATCCCCGTTTGTCCCGACCTCTGGGGTCTAGTTCTGGGCACCTGACCTCAGGGAACTGATGATTAAGGCCCTCCAGGGAGCTGGTGTGGTGTCTCCAGGGTTTCTGTGGGTAGAGAAGGTGTGACCTGGCAGGACCTGGCCCTGGGGGATCTAGGGGCTTCTCTGCTAAATAAGTCAAGGATGTGCCTACTTGCCTTGCCGGCAGCAAGAATTTCTCCACTGCCTGTGCCTCTGCATATGGACATTAAAATGACTGGTGTAGCCAACTGTTACAACCCAGGGACAAGAGATCTCTTCCTGTTTACACAGGAGAAGCCAACTGGCTCTGAGTTGAAAGGCCAACGAGAAAACCCAACGCTCAGCAAGAAATGTCAAGAACAGTTAGGGAAAGACAAAGAAAAAAATGCGATATTTCAAAAGAAGATTAGAGGAGATCTTTCCAGAAATCCAGGTGGCAGTGAACTCAGTTGAGATTGGAAGGGAGAAGAGAAGCTGGGCTTGGTGACCCAGGCCTTCCTTTACTCCCAACACTGGGGAAGCTGAGTGGGAGAGCAGAGTAGGAGGATTGCTGTGAGTTCGAGGCCACCCTGAGACTAGAGTGAATTCCAGGTCAGCCTGGACTAGAGTGAGATCCTACCTTGAAAAACAAACAAAAAAGGAAGGGGGGGGGGTTTCTCAAAAATAGGTCAGCTAGGGATTAGGTAGGTAGAGCTCTGAGGGAGTGGGAGGTCAGGCACTGAAGGAAGACTCTGATCAAGACAAGGCCTCAGACATGGACTCAAACTGCTTGGAAGAGTGTAGACTGAGGGTTTCCCTGGGCAGGTATGTCAAGCCTTAAGTCAGAGTAGAGTTTAACACAGCAGGGAGCAGGGGAAGACAGGCTTGGGGAAATGGCAGGAAGCCTTCAATGTAGGCCTAGGGATTTGGGGCGAGGGGAAGGGAGTGCAGATGTCCTTCCACCTGGAGCTTTACTGACATTATACCACTCAATCTTACCCCTGCTTTTATGAGATGTAGTGATTCTCCCTTTGTAGACAAGGAGGCAGATTCAGAGGATAGTAAGAAGCTTTCTCAAGGTTACAGCTAACAAAGCCCCATTTTTGTTTATTAGTTTCATGTTTTATTTATTTATTTGCAAGGGGGAAAGGGAGAGCGAACGAGTGTGGGTGTGCCAGGGCCCCTTGCCACCACAAACTCCAGATGTATGTATCACTTTGTGCATCTGGCTTTATGTGGGTACTGGGGAATCAAACTCCATCCAACAGGCTTTGCAAGCAAATGCCTTTAACCCTTTAATCATTGAACCAAATTCTCCAGTCCCCCCACCCATCCTTTTACCATCACATGATCTGGCAGAGGAGAGAAAGGCTTCTGTGAAGGAATTCCACAGTTGAGCAAGGGAGACAGATGTTCAGGCCCAAGATGACACCTGTTGGGAGAAGGCTCTGTAAAATACTTTCTTGAGCAACGTTACAGGCTGGCTCCAGTAATAGTTATGTAGGGTTGCTTTTCAGGAAAAAAAAAGGAGAAACTAATGGAGAAAAACTGAAGCAGTAAACGTGAGCTCAGAGCTTCATGGATATGACTGTCAGACAGTAGAAGGAAAACTAAAGGTTAAGCCATAAGGTGGTTTGTCTGTATTATCTTAGTGCATAAGGAGAAAGGTCCAGTAGTGAATTAAAGCCACCAGCTTCTGTGGCAGACAAGTCAGGGGATTTCAGGTGGTCAAGATGTCAGACATCCTCACACTGCATTGCCAAGGCCACAAAGTTTGTTGAGGTTCTGGCACTCCTAGGAAAATGACAGAAGAAAAGGAGTGGGCATTTTGCCAGGATGTTCTCATTCTGGACGGATGTTGCATGCCTCATGAAAAAGCAAGTTGGAACACCCACCTACTATTTTACTCTTTTGGCAGTGAAATCCCAACTCCTATGAACTCATGGATGGCCCGAGGCAACCACTATACTGTTAGTTTTTTCTTAATCCTCATTAGTTTTCTTGTTTTCAATGAGGATATTAGGTGGTCAAGAGGTTAGCAGGCTTTCGAAGGAGTGAAGCAGAGCATTAACATCTAATTAAGAAAAGTATAAAATAGCATATTTGTGAACTGAGATTGGAAATTTAAATCTCCCCCCCCAACTTTAGCACCTGACAAGCTCTGGTTTCATACCAGTATGTTTCAGACAAAAGGTTTTGGCTCCCTCCCTAGACATTGTGAAAATCAATGGGTATTAAGTATTGAACTTTAGTTTGCTTTGAAGGTGAAGAATGACTATACTTGCTGTTCTTGATTGGAAGTGCCCTGTTTCAGACAGGTTAATTGCAGTTCTGGTCAGCATTGATCCATCTGTGCCATCCACCTGTGGGGCACAGTTATCCATCCATTCATAAACTCTTGAGTTTATAAGCCATGTCAAGACAGTGCTTCACAAAAATGGGCACCTTCACCATGTATGGAAAATACTACATTGAGAGCATTATCTTACTCTCATCTAAAGCTGGTGTATTCTTGTCTCCAACACTGTATGACTTCCAGACTCTAGAAGGTGAAAGCAGGGTTAGAGAAAGTCCTTGAGAGAAGCCTGGCTGACTAGAAGGTGGACAGGCTGCTGAGGGGGTGAAGGCTGTTAGGAGGGAATTATGAGACTGTAAGTGGTGTGAATAAGATGAGCACAGACTTGCTCATCAGATCCTGAAATACCACAGTGTCTGAGAAGCACAAGTGAGGCAAGTTCAGGACAAGTCAGCGGAAACACTACTGCACCCAGCAGGTAATGAGTTTATCTCCCAGATGTGGCCCAAGCTGGCAACCTTGTAATTGTGCTTGAGAAAGGTTTGGACAGACATGTACTGAGAGCTGAGGTACACTCCATGGAGTTGGGAGTTCAGGCCCTTACACAGTGCATACTTCAGATCTCTGTGGCCACAGAGTCGTGGTCTCCAGAGCTTGGATTTGAGCCAATGGGCAGCCCCAACACTTCCTCCCTTTTACAGTCTCAGTGGCCTTTGCTTTATGTAGGCAGCGAGAGTATTCTTTTTGCCTAAACCATACCCATTTAAAATGCATTGCATCTTCATTTTGACTTTCAACTTCTAAACAGATTTTTTTGAGTGTCTGCCTTCAAACCATTTATTATATGTATCTCTTGCAATTAGATTTCTGTCAGACATTCCCTCCTAAATGATCTAATTCTGGAATAAATTACTTTAATTCTGAAAGCTTCTCTAAAAAAAAAAGCACTAACAATATACTTTTCTTGCAAGTTCTTTTTAGTGCAACATACAAAATGTTCTCCATGTTATATAGATGCTGGGGAGGGAGTTACTTTTATGACTGTAGTTACAAATCTTGGCATTAGGAGAATTTAAGGAAATTCTTAGATATTTCTTCTAATAACCCATCAGTCCCCCACCCCTTTGTTTCATGTATTATGTGGTTTCTGTAGTTCTCCTGTAAATTACAGGGGTACAGCACCCCATCCAGTCATCTCCAGTAAGGGTCGGGAAGTTGGAAGGCCTCTTTTTATACCCGAGGAACTAATTGACTCAGTTTTCATTTGTTTTTGATTTACAGTCACCCCTCCTCCCCCGTGTTGTCTTTTAAAAATATTTTTTATTTATTTGCAAGCAGAGAGAGAAGAGAGTGTATGTTCCTGCCAGGGCCTCTAGCCACTGCAAAGGAACTCCAGGTACATGTGCCATGTTGTGCATTTGGCTTTACATGGGTACTGGGGAATTGAACTCAAGTCATTAGGCTTTGCAGGCAAATGCCTTAACCACTGAGCAATCTCTCCACCCCCCATCACTTGTCTTTAAAGCTATTTTACAGTATTATAACTGGTCATTGTACCCTGGCGGCACTACTGTTCAGGGCCCTTTGCTGAATTCAGCATCTGGTTTGTTCAGTGTGAACAGAGGGCTTCTGGGTTCTGTTCTTGTGGCTGGAGAGAGCAGAGTCCTCATTTTGCTTCTCTTTGTGATTCTCTTAGGGATGGGTTAACTTGTTGATTTATCAAGGAAGCCCTCTGTGTGAGTTTCCTATAGCCTCTACGTGGACTTCGTAGAACATTTCTCATCACTTTGTTGGCGAAACTCCTGAGAAAGCCCAGATTGTGCTGCCCAACACATTCATTCTGGCAGAAGTGTTTGTGAGGCTAAAATTGTTCATGCCTCTTCCCCTGAGGGCCCACAAAGTAACTGTGGCTTTGAAATGTGCTTCCTTAACTGCTTCAGTGACTCAGAACATCAATGTTGCCACAAACAAACTTCCTGTCCCTAGGCTGGCTCTTTCATAACAGGTAAAAGGAAGAGCTGAAAAAAAAATCATGAAACAATGGGGTAGCATTCATTTATCATGTTGCAGGAGTACACACATTATTTCTGTTTTAACTATTATTGACTTATTACACTCTTGTGCCAAGCACTGTGTTATGGAGTATACATATTTGTGTGTGTGTATGTGTTGAACACCACTATGAAGTACTATTATCATGTCTATTTAATAGATGTGGAAATAGATATGGAAATTTTAAAAAATTTGTTGAAGGACAGGAAAGTGGCAAGCAAGGATTACAATAAATAGGGATGCATTTATTCAGCACATATATAATCCCATTATTATGCTAAATATTGGATAAAAATAAACACGTGGTGGCACACACACCTTTAGTGTCTGCACTAGGGATATTGAGGTAGGAGGAGTATCGCGAGTTCAAGGCCAGCCTTGGGCTACAGAGTGAGTTTCAGGTCAGGATGGACTAGAGTGAAATCCTGCCTTGAAAAAAATAAAAAATAAAAATAAGCAAAACTCTAGTCTTGTGGATCTAATTCTAGTGTCAAGTTTCAACCCAGACTTTTCTGACATTCTTAATCATTTGGACAGGTTTGGGAAATCCATGAGACAGAATCAAATTATCTGATTCTGGAATAATAAAACAACAACAAAAATAGCTAGAGCTTTTTTTGTTTTATAATACAATTTAAGTAATTGGGATCTAATTTTTAGTTTTTCTAAATTTGTCCAATTTAGTTATCCAGCTGATACAGCAAAGCGACACCATGCTTGACCCAGTATTCGGTTGGCTGCTCCAATTTTTTCCCTTTTAAAATTTTAATACGTAGAAACTTTGAACAATTCCTGTGTAGGTTCCACCGTTTCCCTCCTCTGTGCCCTCATTGGGATTGCTGGAATGCTCCGTGAATGGAGTTGTGTGAGGCTGCTCCATTTTTAAACAACATTGCAATGACAAAGTTAGTAGATTGTCCTGTAGTTGAAAGAGTTTATGTTCAGTTGTAGAGGATACAGATATAGACACGTGAATTCACAATCTGAGACTTTATAGCTGGCCCTGTCCCAGCGTGCAGCTCCATCAGGATACAGTCCATGGAGAGCTAAAGCTTTTAAGGTCCTCAGCTTTTAAAGGGTCTTCACATTTATTATTTAATTTGAGGCGCCCTTTTCTAGGGGGCAGGGTAAATGAGCTCCTGGGCTTGTGGCGGCTGGTTGTACATGCTTGCTGTGTAACTGGACTGGAATCTAGCTGCTCTGGTCTTCTAGACCAGTAGCCTGCACTTGTAGTAATACAGGATAAATGATACATTCCAGGCACATCTCTTGGTGGGATACTGGAATGGTCATGTGGTAGCATCTGGAAGCAGAGCCCAGACCATGAACTCAAGTGGAGTATGGGTATCAGGATTGGAGAGAACTGCATTTGGGAAAGCAGGAGTCTATGGGGTGCTTCTCATGTTTTCCCATCAAAGAATCTCTAAAGAGTAAAAAATTATTACTTTAGGAAGGCATTACTTAATATCTTGTGGTGCTATGGATGTCCACATAGTTAGAAGAGTTATCAGAAATAGGATATCAGAAATTGTGTGAAATTGCATAGAACTATGCTCTAACCACCAAGCCAACAAATATACCTCATTAAATTTCATTTATGCACCTATCCATCCACCCACTAGCAAATATCTTTAAAGAAACTATATAATCTCTGCACTGGATGAGGTAGACTATTGGTATAATGGATACAACAAGGCAGGATAGGGTAGGATAGGATATGATAGGATAGGGCATTTTCAGGAATTTACAATATAATGTGAAACCAACCCTTCAAACAATTAATGGGCAATAGACAACTGCTTATAAGAAAATGTCAAATTTTGTGATTTGGATATAACAGCAGTTGAGGTCTGTGGCACTTACAGAAGTTTTCTTAATAAAGGTGGATTGACCAGAATATAAAGGTATAGAAGATTTAAAGATAAGGAAAAGGTCTCAAACTAGATAGAACGTGAGCAAAGGTGTGGAGGAAGAATTCACATGGTAGGACTTTTCTGATAATTACTTGATCTCTCTCTCTCAGACTCAAAATTATGAAAGAAAACAACAAAATATCATTCATAGTTCTGGTAACCAAAGAACCAGGATAGCAGTTTGGTGAGGGTTAGTCTTTTAGAAGGAGATCACTACAGATTTTTTTTTTTTCAAGGTAGGGTCTCGCTCTAGTCCAGGCTGACCTGGAATTCACTCTGTAGTCTCAAGGTGGCTTTTTGTAGTGTTTATTAGACTAGGAGGCTACATTTAGAAATTCCAACCTGCAAAAGGACAGTATGTACTCTTTCAAAGTTGAATAATGAGCACTAACAAGCTGCCTTCATTAGTGGTGATGAGGCAGTTTAGGGTGACTGGGCCCCCTGAAAGTTAGAGAAATGTTCTGGAGCTAGAGGTCAGAGAAAGATATGCTACTTCTTGCAGCCTGAGAGTTCCCTAGCTGGGTGTGGTGGTGCATGCCTTTAGTCCCAGCACTTGGGAGGCAGAGGTAGGAGAATCTCCATGAGTTCGAGTCCACCCTAAGACGACATAGTGAATTCCAGGTCAGCCTGGGCTAGAATGAGACCCTACCTCAAAAAGCAAGCAAGCAAGCAAGCAAACAAACAAACAAGACTTCCCTAGATCTGTTTTCTATAAACTCAACCTGAGTCCCTCCCTAGGCATAAATTCCCCTTTCCTAGAATTAAGATTCCTGGAAGGATTAAACCTGAACCTGGCTTTGTGGTTAATTAAACACAGTCTCCAAAACTTGGCTCCAGGTTTGGTTAGTTCAGCCCCCATTCAGAACCTATAAACCACCACAACTTAGGTCTCTAGGTGGGCTTTACCCGCCCCCCCCTCCCCCCCGTCATGGGCAGGACTTTCTCATACTCTCCTCTTTCCTTAATCCAGTAGAATCTCTCTGAGCCTTACCCTTGACTGTGTATTTCAATTCTTTTAATTCATAAGACAATCTTAGGACACCCCAACATTACCAATATATTGGTGTATTTGATGATGATGTGTGAACTTTGGGGTTCCCAGGGGTGTCCCCTAGATTTATAAATCCAAAGTTTTGGCTTCTTTCCTAATCTTTAATGAAGAATACTAAAGAGGGAACCAAGAAGGATGAATTGTGAATTATTGAGTTTATATGAGGAGAAATTACAATTTGTGGGGTTTATTTAAAGGGAAATTGGACTGGGAAAGGAAGAATGGAACATTTTCAGGTGGAAAACATATTCCAGAAAAGTGGAAGTTAATAAGAAATTAAAGCTTAGAGAGTAAAGTTAGAATGAAGCTGGGAACCGTGAGAGCTGGAGAGGCTGAGGCTTACAAAGTAAGGTTCAGAAGGGTTTCAAATACACGGAAAACCAAATCAACTGGGGTTTAGAAGGTGAAGTTAGAACGGAGCAGGGGATCACATGGAAAACCAGAGCAACTGGGGTTTAGAAGGTGAGGTTCCAAAGGGGCTGCAAACACATGGAGCGCCCATGTGGCAGACCCGGAGAGACAATCAGTGCATGGTAAATTCAGAGACCGTGAAACAGATAGAGCTGGGAGGTTGAGATTAAAGAGGAGAACACACTTGACATCAGCTCAAGGGGGTAAGTGGGGGGAAAAGGAGATAGTCCACATGTCTGATCCAGAGTGGGAATCCACACATGGTAAATTGGACACCATCAGATAGAGCAGAGAAACCAGAATTATAGAGACATTAAAAGATAGGGTTAAGTCTCCCTTTCCCACCTGGCCAAACGGCCAAATTGGTTTGGGACCCGAGACTCACGTAGGGGAAGCTCAGACCACACCAGTTGCAGACAAGAGGGTCTCAGGAAGAAGTGTGTCTCACAATAAAAGAGCCCAGGAAGCAAAGCGAAGGGGACCAACCTGGCTGTCACCTTTATAGGGTTTAGTTCAGGTAGGCAGGGAAAGATCTGATTTGTTGTTTGATCTGGAGGATGGATCATAGAGTCCACCCAGATATCAGCAGGGTGCATCACAGATCGATGTCAGACAGGAGTTCTAATCCAAGTTAGGAGTGTTCATTCTTGTGTCAGGAGAAATCATCTTCTGGTCTCCTCTGGGCCTCTGTCCTTAGCTAAGACCTGCCTAGCTTTCTTTATTCTGTCTCAGTGAGGAACCCTAAAATTCTGTATCAGTGAGTTCCCAATGACAGAAGCTACTTACACAAAGACTAGATGAGCCCTCTGGTCAATGCTATAGAAATTTGGAGGGGAATTTAGAGTTCTTCATGAGCTCTTCCAACCCCAAAATTCTAGGACTTACATTGTTAATACTAGAAATTTATATGCTCGTAAATTATGTTCTCTTATGATTTAATAATTGGTTTGCTTCATATGCACTATTGGGTTGTTACTGGGCAGTAGAAATCGACTAACTTTGAAACCAGAGATGTTTCCTTCCTTCCTTCCTTCCTTCCTTCCTTCCTTCCTTCCTTCCTTCCTTCCTTCCTTCCTTCCTTCCTTCCTTCCTCCCTCCCTCCCTTCCTTCCTTCCTTCCTTCCTTCTTTCCTTCCTTCCTTCCCTCCCTCTCTCCTTCCTTTGTCCCTTCCCTTTTAAATTTCTTTTTATTGAGATAAGGTTTCACTATGTAGCTCAGGCTGACCTTGAACTAGCAACCATCTTCCTGCCTCAGCCTTCATGTGTTGGGATTACAGACATGACCAAGTCCAACTTGCTAAAATCTTAAATGGTTAACTCAACCATGTAAATATTTGAGAGCTGCCCTTACATAAGGAGCATTTGAGGACAGACTCTCATCCCTACTCAGTTTCTACCTTCCTGGTTTCCAGCTCAGCTCATCTCCCCCACAAGTTCTCCTTTGTTCTCCAAGACTGAGGAAGAAGTAAATCCTTTGTATTCCCATAGGACTCTATGCTTGCCCAGCACAGGGTCTCCTCCTTATAGTAATGAAATTGTCTGTTTATATGTCCCCTGCATTGGAATGTAAGCTCAGGCAGAGACAGTGGCTGGAAGACAGTAAATTATTTAATAAACATTTCTGACTGCATGAAGATTCTTGGCCACAAGGTCAAATCTTGGAAACTTTAGAATTCATCGCTAAGCATGGACAAGCACATGCCCTTCCTCAGGCTCCTGAGTGAACACTCACAGCATGTGGTTCTTTCCTTCCTCAGAACTGCTCTGGGCTCTGGAATTCTGCCTCAATGAAAGACTGAAAGCATAGCTGATGTTGTACATGAAAAGGACACAAGTGAGGAACAGGAAGTAACTGAAGGTGGCTTGGGGATAGGGAGGTAAGAACAAGACGAAAAAGGCTCTTCTGGAACCATATAGGTCCATTTTTCCCCAAACTATTGTGACATTTCTAAGAAAGGACTTGCTGATTGTGGAGGTCCATGCAGGTAGAAAGTTGCTGAAGAGGCTGAGGCAGTAGGATCAGGAGTTCAAGGTCAACTTAGGCTACACATTTATTCTCTCTCTCTTCTTGCAAATAAACAAAATATTTAAATAAATAAAAATCAGGGGCTGGGGTGATAACTCAGTGCTTAAAAGGTGCTTGCTACCAAAGCCTGTACTCCCAGGCTCAGATCCCCAGTGTCCACTTAAAACCAGATGAACAAAATGACACATAAGTATCCCTGGTGTACCCATTCTCTCTCTCTCTCACTTGCAAATCTTTCTTTGCTTGCAAATAAATAAACAAAATATTAAATATATATATAAAATCTGGAGAGATGGCTCAGCAGTTAAAGCACTTGCCTGCAAAACCTAATGACCCAAGTTTGATTCCCCAGTACCCACGTAAAGCCAGATGCACAAAGTGGTATATGCATCTGGAGTCCTTTTGTAGTGGTTGAAGGCCCTGGTGCCTTCATTCTCATTCTCTTCATTCATTCTCTCTGTCTATCTCCTATTTCTACTTGCAAATAAATAAATAAACAAGCAAATAAACAAATAACAAGAACTTCTCTGCCTCTCCTCCGTGGGAGCCTGAGACACCCCTTCTCATGGCATCCAATTAAGTTCCAGGCAAGTAGTGTCCTTTTGAAGTCTTCTGATGTTGCCAGCTGTCAGCGATGGCTGGGGCAGAAAATTCTCCAAGTAGTGTCAGCTGGAAGGATGTTGGATCAGTGTTCCTGTGAGATTCACACAGAGTCCAACTAGAGCCAAAGTGAAGTGGGAAAACATCTACAAGTTTATCTTCCGCTCCTCCGATGGAGTCACTCACTAAGTAACCCAGTTTTCAGTGGGCGAAAGATTATTTATTTCTATATATGGCCAGAAAATATCCCAGTCACAGGGCTGGCTTCCTGGTGGACACGCTCCAGTTTTTCCAGACCTGAAGACTCCAGAGACTTCCAGGCTGGACATTGGTTTCTGTGGCCTCCATATAATGAGGTTCAGCTACAGAAAATTTGGCTTCAGCATGACTGCCCCTATTTTGCTCATAGTCATCCCCTCCACCCTTGCCTCTGCTCTCTCGGAATGCTGCAGCTAAAAGCAAAGAAATGAAGCTCCCACAGCTGCAGCTCTGCTAAAAATAGCAAGTTTGTTTATTTTATGTTCATAAAGCCCTCTTCCTGCTGCTGCTGTGATGAGTGGAACTCGTAGGCAGGAAGGGGACGGACTGACTGCACTGGTCATCTGCCAAATGAATTCTAACATGTGTGGGCCACACAATTGGGTGACCTATTTTCTTCCCCCCCCCCCAGGTAGTGTCTCCCTCAAGCCCAGGCTGACCTAGTATTCACTATGTAGCCTCAGGCCAGACTTGAACTCATGGCAAACCTCCTACCTCTGCCTCCCAAATGCTGGGACTAAAGGCATTCTCCACCATACCCAGGCTTTTTCCTCATAGTGACACCTGCTCATAGAGAGGTATGGCTGAAGGAAAGGGCCCTGGACCATGAACAAGAAACCTGGGCTTTTCTTCCTTGCCTTGCTTTGTGGCCCTGCACAAGTTACAACCTCTCTGGGCCTTAGTTTCCCTATCTTTGCAATCAGTACAACAGTAGATGCCTGGGACTCAACAGAAACAGCCTTGAGAAGTTCAAGGATACTGCCAAAAGTTTAATATCTCTGCATATGGATTTTAAATCCAGGCCAAAAGATGGGTATTTCCTTTAATCTAAAGGGCCCTTGAGTCACTCTCTCCACAAAGGAGATATGAATGGTGTAATGTACACTGGAAAGATATTTTCTGATCACATTTCCTTCAAGATGTGCAAAGTCCACATTTGTGGTGAAATATCTAAGACTGTTGTAGTTACCTTCATGTTGCTGGCAAAAAGCACTGAACCAAAAGCAGTTTATGGGAGGAAAGGGTTGATTTTGGTTTACAGACTTGAGGGGAAACTCCATGATGGAAGGGAAAACCATGGGTGAACAGAGGTTGGACATTACCTCCTGGTCAACATCAGGTGTACAACACAGCAGGAGAGTGTGCCAACCACTGGCAAGGGGGAGCTGGCTATGATACCCATAAGCCCACCCCTAACAATGCACTGCCTGCAGGAGGCTTCAATTCCTAAATTGTCACCAGCTAGGGTCCTAGCATTCAGAACATACACATTTAAGGGGTACACTTAATTCAGACCACCACAGAGACAATCTAGAATAAAAAAATGGTAGGGTTAGAGACATGATGGCTCAGTCCTTAAAGGTGCTTGCTTGCAAAGCCTGCTGGACCAGACTCAGTTCTCCAGTACACACATAAAGCCTGGTGTACAAGGTGGCACATGTTTTTTTTATAGCAGCAAGCAAACCTGGCATGCCCATGCACACCTCCACACACTCTCTCTGTCAAGTTTGTTGGTATTGCTTAAGGAGGGCACAGAGGACAAAAGGTTAAGAGGGTGTTGAATGAGGTCAGAAACCCCGGTGGCTAATCCGGGTAGGCGTTTCCCTATCTCCACCCTCAACTCTGAGACTCCCAACCCCCCAAAAAGCATGCCACATAGACCCAGGTTCACACCCCAGCTGTGCCTAGAAGGTACCCCCACCATTTGATACGTGCCCAAGCTCATGTCCACATGCAAAGCAGGAATTTACAGGTTGCTGATTTCTGCCAATCTCTGTTGTTCATTTCTTTTCCTCCCTCCTCCTCAATTTCTATTTAACCCACAATGTCGTTACAATAAAGATTGATTGGATTGGTGATGGATTGGTGATTAGTGATTGGTGATTGGGACTTCTTGCCGTGGATGCTTTTTCTCCCAGGACTTTGCCTGTGACTGTGCTGTAACACATGGGGAACCTTATTTCCCCTAGGAAGCCATGCTTCCAGAGCTGAACACACACAGAGCTATAACACTTCCGTGGGCTCTCAGGCCCACGGACATGCCGCCATGGGTGCCCAGTTTCGGGTCCCCCGCTGCCCCCAAATCCAACTGACCCGCCTCCGTGGTCACCTCTGTGCAGCCAATATGGAGTGGGCTTGCGCACTGGTGCCAGCTCCAGGAGCCGCACACAGAGCTGTGACACGGAGCGGTCCCGGAGGGGTCAGCTCCCCGGTGCCAGCCTCAGCAGCCCCAGCAGCCACTTCCAGAGCAATGACCCGGACCAGTTCCATTTTCTTTTTTTTATTAAAACAACAAAGTTAATAAACAAAATATTTTAAAAATAAAAGTATTAACTACATGTTTTTATTTATAAAAGAAAAGAATGCTAGATTAGTATTTGGGAACTTGAAAAAGGAAATGTTTACCATGTTGCTGGTTTGCTGTGGGTCTTAGAGGAAGGGTTATATTGGTGTGTGTCTTATCTCTCATCTCATACTGAAGGGTCATTATTCATAGTTGACTACTCCAGCTGGACAGGATCTTCATTTGCTCAGCTTTTTTGATCACCGGGTTTACACCATACATGTATTTGCCACATGTTTTCCAGATGTTTGTCGTTGCTAATTCTTTCTGGAAGATTGTAACAGCCGAGGGTAGGGCTGTATCAGGTATATCTTTGGCTCTCATAGAACCCTGAGATTTTTGTGCGTGGTAGGCCTTCAAAGTCTGTAACAAGAGAAATCAGGTAGAGGAGATAAAAGGACGATTAGAGATTAGACGAAAAAGACATAGCTCTTGAAAGCATTGATTTGACTGTCACAGCAGGGGAAATCATGGGGTGCCCAAAGATCTGATGAGAACCAGAGAACCTGCATCAGGACTAGTGTGGCTGCTGACAAAAGGAAGGGCACTGCAACAGGGGTTGCCCACCTCATCCTAGGAGGCCATCTGTACAGCGACCTTTTTTTTTTTTTTTTTTTTTTTTTTGTTTTTTCGAGGTAGAATCCTGCTCTAGCCCAGGCTGACCTGGAATTCCAAAGTGACCAATTCTAAGTCCAAGGCCAAGCATGGTCTTCACAGGGAGGAAAATCAGCATCTGCACTGAGGAGATATCACCAGCCCATAGCAGAGCCTTTGGAACCTTGGTGTGGTAGGGAGGAAAACATGTTAATAGATGCCTACTGTATCCTGACTAGACCTATCGGCTATCTCTTCAATGTTGACCGCACAACGCTGGGCAGAGATCAGCAGTCTAAGGTCAGAAGGTTTAACTTTCCTTTTAGTTGTGATGTTGGGCTCATCACTGCTGACCATTATTTATTACTTTATGTTCGGGAATGCCCTATACCTCTGTTAGGAAGAGATCTTCATAGTGAATTAGGTACCTCTAGCTCCTTAAAAGGAGAATACATACAGTTCCTATAAAGCCAGAACAAGTGATTAACCTATTAATCACTTGATAATTCTGTCAAAGGCTCCAGTATATTCCCATGATTTAAGGGCCTGAGTGTAGGCCTCTAACGGGGCTACTAATACCCTGGGTTGTACTATGTAAATGTCGAACTCACTGTGATCCGAGCCTGGAATACAAGCCTAGAAGAGGCTATCCCTGGAATAAATCAGTAGCCTCAAGCCTCAGTCTCTGAGAGATAACCAGTCTTTACACAGATAAGCCTTGAGCATGGATTTAGCCCACACCAATCCCATTGTAACACTCCTACGAGTAAAGAGAAGCCTAATGGATGGTGCCAATGTATTTGAGCTTCTATGTAGCAAGTGGTGCAATAATCCCTTTACACCTCATCATCTGCAATTTGTATACGTTGCACACCCAGATCCATACTTTATAGTTCTGGATCTAAAAGATGTCTTTTCTGCATCCTTCTCTATCCAGAGTCATAACTGCTTACTTTGAAAGGTGAGACGTTGACTCACAGAAACTACCCAGTACACCTGGACAGTGCTTCCCTAGGGGTTTGGAACTTTTTTTTTTTTTGGAAATGCCTTGAGTGAAAAACTGAGAATTCTGAGTCTAATAAATGGGACTTTGCTACAACATGTAGAAGATTCTTGTTAGCAGCATTTGCCAGCATTTAGATGAAAATGCTATCACAATCCTAAACTTCCTGTCAAAACAGTGTTGGGAAGGTGCTGCTTAAGGCACTTGCCTGCAAAGTCTAAGGACCTGAGTTCAATTCAGATGTGCAAGGTGGAGCATGTGTCTGGAGTTTGTTTGCAGTGGCTAGAGGCCTTGGAGCCCCAATTCTATATCTGCCCCCTCAAATAAATAAATAAATAATATTAAAAAGCAGTGTTGGAGATTTTCCCATCCAAGGCTCAGATCTCTCTACAACACATATAATATCTAGAATTTGTGCTTTTGCTAGGGCTAGAACTATGGCAAAAGCTAGAAATCAGGTAATCACCTTATTGCCTTTTCATTTACAGATAACTTTGAGTTTTTTTCTAAGAATGTGGGGGTCTCTGTCAAATCTGGATCTCCAACTATGCACTATTTGAGCCCCTTTACTGGGATGGGATCATCTTAAACCTAAGTTGGGCCAGGCCTCCCTAATGGGGCTGCCTGATCTAGAAAAGCCTTGCATATACATGAGAGATAGGGAATCACTTTACAAGTCTAAACCCAAAAGTATGGACCACTTTCCTGACAGATTGCTTAGTCCTCACAGCAGCTGAGCCCTGTTGTCCAAGGATGGCTTAGTTAGTTGAAAGTGCTCTATGTCGGCCTCATTAAAACTCATGCCCACATAGCTCCTGGACGTTCAATCTCCCTCTAGTACAAGCTGTCTTGAACATAAAGACATCATCGACTAGCCAGTTGGAGACTGATCAAACATCAGGCCCAGCTACTAGATGTCCCTGATCCTACCATAGCCCATGTCCACTTACTCTTCTCCCCTCCCTACAACAGATGGGTGAACCACAGCACCAAAGTATGTACACAATTGAGCAAGTCTTTTACAAGAGACTATCAGATCTAGCCTCTGCTATCGAGATCCTCTCCAAAATGCAGAAGCTGCAAGATTTACTGATGACAGCAGCTTGATGGAGTTGGGTTGGAGAGAAGGCTATGCTATAGTAATGACCATTTGCTCTGTGGTTTCCTTTTGAAGAAGGAACTTAGACCAAAAGTCAAGAGACTATAGCTTGGAAGCTATGCATCAGAAATCATCCCCAACCCCATTCTATTCCTTCATCCTTCACTTACTCTGCATGACATCAGAGAATTCATTTAGAAAGTTATCAGAAACATTTCAATCAGATGGGCATGCTTTTGCGTTGCTGGATGCTTTTACAGAGAGGGTTAAAGCCATCTTCCTCTGCACAGAGCCATCAAGTTGAGTCTGAAAGTGGCTCCTGTGAGAGATCACCCCTAGAAATGGACTTCATGGATTTCTCCAGAGTGGCGATGTTGCCTTTTTAATAATTAGTCATTTAGGGATTGACAATTAGCCTAACTATCAAGTATGAACCATCAAGTATAATGCCACAAGAAAGGATAATGGGAGAGGAGAAAAAGAAAGACAAATACTGCATGTTCTCCTTCATGAGTGCAACCTAGATTTAAATGTACAAAACACCAGAAAGGATACTATTTGGGGGGGTGGGGAGGAGGGGAGAAGAGAATGGGGACCAGTGAAAGAGAGGAAGATTGAAAAGAGGGTGGTGGGGAATGAATGTGAGTTAAGTACAAAGGATATATACATAGAAAAATGCCATAAAGAGACCCATTATTTTGTATGCTTACTAAAAAAAGTATTCTTGACATTCAGATTATTTAGGAAAAGTGGAAGGGTTAAATCAAAATATCAAAAAAGTTTGACTTAACTGTCAGGGGATTCAAGACTTATTTAAAATCTCCCCAAATTCCTCTTCTGCATTAAAACAGCACCTCAAATGGGACTAAAATTAAACACTTTTGAGATAGTATATTGAAAGCCATTTGCTACTCATGAACTCTTTTTTATTTTTTCTATTATTAATTATTGTTATTATTATTACTACTATTATTTTGGCTTTTCAAGGTAGGGTCTTGCTCAAGCCCAGGCTGACCTGGAATTCACTATGTAGTCTCAGGCTGGCCTTGCGCTCATATTAATCTCCTACTTCTGCCTTCATAGTGCTGGGATTAAAGTCTTGTGCCACCATGCCAGCTATTTTTACTCAGTTTTATGACCTATGGATAGATTACTCTGAGTCAACTACAAAAGGCAACACAACAAAATGGAAACAGGCTTCTGTTGCTCCCAGAGGGTACATGGCAACATCCTTTGTCTACACACCTAGGAGATCAGGTTTTACAACTTTACGCAGGTGGGAAAATGCCCCCTCAGGTCTGTCCCCTGACTTTTTACTTCAGCTCAGCATGCCAGGTCAGTATCACTCACTATTCAGACTTTCTCCTACTCACAGGGTCACCCAACAGTCCCAATCAGTGCTCACTATAGATGGGGAAGATGATTAAGCGGGGGCTCATCTCCCTCCTCTGTCCTGCAGTCTCCAGGGTAGTCACAATATCTGGACATGCTTTACTAGGAGGATAGCCTGTATCTCTACTGTCTGGAAATTTGTTGATTTGAGGACAGTCTCTACTTAAAGGTTTGATTCCTCATCTCCCCACTGGCTTGTGTATTCCCAGGATATCTGTTCTTTTGTGGTCATCCATCAAGCATTATTCTATGAGAGGATCCCCAGCTCTACCTTATTCACTCCTTCCCAAGCATGACCTTATCCTGTATAGATTGCTTGCAGTTTCTGGGACAATGCACTATTAGTATGCTGCAACCCAGGAAAAGTATATATATATTGTGTGTGTATGTGTGTGTTATGTGTGGTGGTGGTATATGTATGGTGTATGGATGTGTATATGCAGAAGCACTCACAGGTGCACAGAGGCCAGCAGAAAATATTGAGTTTTCTTCCTCTATCACTCATCTATATCTTTCCTTGATACAAAGAATGCAGAACTATGGTTTTTGTGAGCCCCAGCAATTCCACAGGCTCTGCTTTCCACGAGAATGGAATTACAGACATGCATGGCTATACCTGTTTCCAAGAGTTCTGGTGAAATCAAACGCAGGTAGTCTCAGACCCTCATGCCTATGGAAAGCATTCTTGCCTGCTGAGCCATCTTCCCAGCTGTGTTTGTGTGTGTGTGTGTGCATATATAAAATAAATTTTAATGTATGTGTGTGAATATAATATGTATAGTGTGGTATGCCTGTGCATATGGTGTATGCACTTGTATATGCAGAGGAGTGTGTATTGTGCAAATATGTGCAGAGATCAGAGGAGAACGTCAGTATTCTGTCACTCATCTGCATGTTTCCCTGAGACAGAGGCTCTCACTGAACCTGGAGATTGTAGGATCTCTGCCTCACACAGGACTGAGGTTATAGGTATGCTATTTATGTAGGTGCAAATAAGTGTCTTTTAGACCTTCATGCTTGCATGGCAAGTGCTTTTACCACTAAGCCATATCCCCAGTCCTGGTGTCACTATGTTTTTGACTTTTGTTTTGTTTTGTTTTTGTTTTTCAAGGTAGGGTCCTACTCTATTTCAGGCTAACCTGGATTTCACTGTTTAGTCTCAGGGTGGCCTCAAATTCACATTGATCCTCTTACCTCTGCCTCTCAAGTGCTGGGATTAAAGGCATGTGCCACCACTCCTGGCCATTATTTTTAACCCTGTGGCAAGATCTAAGAAGGTAGTTGGATTAATACTAGCAGTCGAACAGGTTGCTGGCTCCATATACCATGAAGCTACTCAATAGAATCTTAGCCTCAAGAGGAGGTGTCTGTTTCAGAAGAAGCCCTCACTGATCTCTCTGAGTCATTCGATGCTCTTGTCAATGTGATCCTTCATAACCCTCTAGCTTTAGGCTTCCTTCTGTCATCACAGGGACCTATCAAAGCAGAAATCCAGAGGCTACAGAGAACTAAACACTAAATCAGACTTCCAATAGGCCTGCCATGGCTCAGGGAATATTGCAGAAGAGGGGACAGAAAGATTTTAAGAGCCACAGAATAGGTAGGAATATCCTGAGACATGGTCCCCCTGCTACCCCACAGGGACTATCTGAGGCCTTCATCCCCACAGTGGATACCATGACACCATGGGGAAAGGTCCCCTGGGTGGCAGGGGCAGGGGTGAGGGGATGAAAGAGTATGACCTGTTATATATAAAATAAAAATTTAAAAATAGAATCCCCCAAAGAACTCTAGGCTGATTAGTAACATTTTGAAGTATATTTCAATTGTTGCACACATTACAAATATTGTTTATGCTCATTATTACTTCTGAATAACAGAATTTATCAGTCCTGTCACTAGATTTAATTAATACACTAATATAAGAAGGCAATAGATATTATGCTATATCATATTTTTAAATTATCTGCATTTGTTTTCTGCATGATTTTGTGCCTCTGAAAATTCTTCCCAGGCTGGTGTGGCACACGCCTTTAATCCCAGCACTGGGGAGGCAGTAGGAGGATCACTGTGTGTTCAAGGTCTCCCTGAGACTGCATAGTGAATTCCAGGTCAGCCTGGGCTAGAGTGAAACCTTATTTCAAAAAATAAAACAAAACAAAATTCTTCCCAGGTTTTACCAGATTGCTGAAGGGCTGCCATGCACAAAAGCTCAAGAACCGAACCTGAAGCACAATATAGACCACAGAAGAACAGGCTTCGTAATTTTCAGAGCCCAAGCAAGATGAAAGTGCAAGGTCTCTTGTTCAAAAAGTTTTAAGAATCAAAACATGGCAATAGCAGAGCATGAAACCAAGCACGGAGTTCTGGTGTGACTGCATATGGTACATGCCTGCGAAGCTGGTCCTGCCTCAGACTTTCCACAAGGCCAAAGAGCCGGGCTCAGTGGCTGCACGGTCAGGATCAGCATCCAACCTGCGCTGAAGAAGGACCCAGTGAAAACCCAGTGCTGCTCCTGCCTGGCACAGAAGCTTCCAACTGTCCCCATGCCATGCTGACAGGTCCTGGAAACTGCCCTTGAATCTGTTGCCATTAAGGCATTCAGTAGACACATTGTCAGAATGAATTCTGCACAGGGCCTTTTTTATCATTAGTTTTCAGGTCAAAGTATGGATTAGGTGCATTTGATTGGTGTGGGCTAGTTCACAGCTAAACATGTTTCTGTTGTTGCCAGTCTCCAAAGAGGGAGAGGCCCTCTGCCTCACAAGGAAAAGGGGTTCACAAGCATACAAAAGGGGTACAGATGCTAAATGGCCAAAAAAATATGACAGATATCCTACACAGAAGCCAGTGCTCATGGGCACTCTGGCTACTTACTTACTGTCAAAGAAAATGCAAGAGACAACACAGAGGATGTGGTTCCCTTCAGATAGACAAGGCTGGATGAGAGAATGCTTTTCTTGCACAGTGTGTCTGAAGAATGTCTAAGCAAAACAAGATAGGATACTTGGCAAAGAGATTATTCAAAAAATTCTATACTCGATAGATGTAGGCCATCAAAACTAACTGTCTAGCCACAAACCAAAGCCAGGAAGAACAGTCGGACTCCACACAACCACAGAATGACAAGGCCCAATTACTGCAAGAGTTTCCTTGAAGAAAAGGCTGCCAAGTCGGTGTGCATATACTTAGTTTCGGCAATGACAGCAGCAAAGTTTGTTCTAGAACCAAGCCCTCATGTGCTCTGCAAAGCATGGCTCTGTGGAGTAGAGGCTGGGCTCCTAGATTTTGTTGGTGACCCACTGTTCCCTTGCACTTTCAACAGAAAAGTGAACCAGTAAGTATGAACTCTGCTTTTCTCTCTGTCTCTTCCCAGAGTGGTGAGTGGAGTGAGGAGGCTGTTCAAAGGGGGTGCCAGGCTGGGACGATAGCTCAGTCCATAAAGCACTTGCTGTGCAACCATGAAGACCTGAGTTTGGATCTCCAGAGCCGAGGCCTGTGTTTGTAATGCCAGGGCTGGGATGTAGCGATAGGGGAATCCCTAGGCTTTGCTGTTAGCTACTCTAGCCAAACTGGTGAGCTCTAGGGTTAGTAAGAGACTCTCTCAAAAATAAGGTAGCGAGCAATTGAGGAAGACATCTTGATGTCAACTTTGGGTCTCCATATGCATATTCACTCAAGCGTCCTGCACACACAGGTATGCCCACAAACATATTAACATGCTTACACATATGCAGGCACACCATCCATGCATCCATGCACAACAAAAGTGGGAAGGAGTGCAAGGACAGAGCTGCTAGCAGGAGGCATGGCAAGGTCACTGTTCCTTGACCAGGATTCCCATACCCAGAAGCTCCTCTGAAGGTTGAGAACACAAAGGGCCTACTGGATGAGAGAATGGAACAGATGCTGTCCCTCTAGAGGCTCCCTATAAAGCGACCCTGGAGGGTGGATGGGACTGCCCCTGAGAACATCCTAGGAAGGAGCAAAGGAAAATGCCATATACCTAAACCCTGATGTACCACTGTTCTGCTTCACGGTCTCCTTTTTCCTCACAGCAATGCTTGAGAGAGATATTTTTTTTTAATTATTTATTTGTAAGGGGGGAGAGGGAAGGAGGGGATAGATAGATAGATAGATAGATAGATAGATATATAGATAGATGATAGATAAATAAATAGATGGATAGACAGACAGACAGACGGAATGAATGCCAGGGCTTCTTGCCACTGCAAACTAACTCTAGATTCATATGCCACTTTATATATCTGGCTTTACATGGGTACTGGGAAATTGAACTCAGCAGCCTGGCTTGGTAGTGCATCCTTTAAAAATATTTTTATTATTTGCAAGTAGAGAGAGAGATAGAAAGAGAGAGAGACAGAGACAGAGAGAGAGACAGAGAGTCATCAGGATACATCAGATACACCAGGGCCTCTAGTCACTGCAAATGTACCCCAGTTGCATCTGGCTTTATGTGAGTACCAGGGAATTTAACCAGGGTCATTAGGCTTTGCAGGCAAGTACCTTAACTTCTGAGCCATCTCTCCAACCCTGGGGAGTCAAATTCAAACTGTCAAGCTTTACAAGTGAACACCCTTAACCACGGAGCAATCTCCCCAGCTTGAGAGGTATCTTTATTCCAGTTTTACAAACTGGAGAGTCTAATTATCAAAGTTGTTTACTTTCCCATAATACTACCTTATACATGAAATGAGTTTCCCACCATCTTTTGCTTGATCTCTTATGAAAGGCTGGGCATGATTATCCTTTAAATATTCTCTTAGCTAGGGAGATAAAAATAAGAATCATGGGCTGGAGAGATGGCTTAGCGGTTAAGGCATTTGCCTGCAAAGCAGAAGGACCGAAGTAAATTCCCCAGTACCCACATAGAGCCAGATGCACAAGGTGGTATATGTGCCTGGAGGTCATTTGCAGTGGCTGGAGGCCCTACTGCACCCATTCTCTCTATCTTTCTCTTTCTCTCTCACTTTCTCTCAAAATAAATAAATAAATCATCCCCCACCTGATAAATAAATAAATAAAATAAATAAATAAAAGCTCTTTTTCAAAACAAACTAACTAAAAAACAACCCCTCACAAGAACCATGACATATTATTTTTGCTGTTTTAAAAATAAACTCTGGGGAGGGGGAACAAAACAAGTAACAGGAAGGGATTATGATCAAAATATATGTACATAAATGAAACCTGTCAATAAAATGTTAGAAATGATAAACTTTGTAGTAGTTTTAGAATTAAAGAAAAGCTTCATTTCTCTTCCTCAAATTCTAACAATTAAGGTAATCAATAGTTCATTCATCAAAACTAACAACAGTGGCCAATAATACTATCAAAATCATGAATCCTTTCACCCACTTTCCTTACCAGGAGCACTAGGTGCTCTGTGAAGTTTCTTGACCTCAATGAAACCGTAGCTGCTGCACTGGAATGTTAGTGCCAGGCAAGGTGAAGTACTTTGAAGATTTTGGGGTAAAGATATTCCTAAAATGTAAACTATTATGTATGGACTTTGATTGGAACTTTGAGATTTCCAGCTATATTTACTCAACCCAGTTTTCAAGTCTTCAAAACCAGGATACTTTTCATACAGAATTCTACCTCGCATCTTTCTATGGAGCTATGCAAGTCTGGGTTTGGAGTTTTGCTTTGAGATGAGTAAAAGACAATGAAAGGCGAGTTGTTGTGTGACAGCACTTGTGCAGTTGATTTCTGTGAGTCACTGTCAGGGTTTGATCCAGGTGTTCCCCAACAAACAAATGAATGTGTTCTGAGTGATCCATCCCCAGCTGATGGCAGTTTGGGTATTAGAACCTCGTTGGAGCTGTGTTGTGAGGGGTGGGCTTATGGGGGTTATAGCCATCTTCCCCTTGCCAGTGTTTGGCACACCTTCCTGCTGATGTTTGCAGTACTGTGGCAGAGGTGATGTGCACCCTTCTGCTCATGCCATTGTTTCCCCCACCATCATGGAGCTTCCCCTCAGTGTAGGCCAAAATAAACCCATTGCTCCCTAACAGCTTTGGTTGGGTTCTTTTCTGCACATCAACGAGAAAGCTGACTATAACAGTTTCTCAGTGCCCTGTCCTAGTGCCAGTTGACAGCATTTGAAGACATGAGGCATCTTATATTTGTCTAGATTTCTCCTTATCATGTGGGCATCCTTGCTAACATAGGTTATGAACAGATATTCTTGAGTCTATGGTAAGTCCTTTTTGATAGTCTATTGACCTGGGCTCTTGGTGCTTTGGGGAATCTGTAACATTACAGGAATAAGGATTCTAGGGCTCCCTGCTATGGTTATATGGAACTGAGGTCTCTGAGAATAATTCTAATAAGAGTTATTTATGAGGATGCATGAAACAGATACATTATAATCATACATGCTTGACTAATAATAATAATTGTGAATTCTATCCATTTCCAATTTTCATCTGTGATACTACCCAACTGTGGGTATATTACAAAATTATACACACAACTCTATCTTCCTGTCCTTAGGACCCACCAAGCCATTATAACTTATTTTTAGAGCACTGATAATTGTTATTTATTGAGCATTCACTATGTTTTAGACAGTCTTCTGTCTTTTTATCTTTTTAATACAATTTTTCATAATTTTGTGGTAGGTACCATTATTATGTTCATGATTTCAATGAAGTAAATGAAATTTATAACTTAATTTAATTTAAGGCCATACAGCTAGAAAATAGTGAAGCCAGAAATTTAACTCAGAGCTATCCAGCTTCAAATCCAGTATTCTCTGGATCCCCTTGTAGCACTGCATGGATAGTTGGTAAATACACATATACTTTCCTAGGCAGTAACCCTATACCTCTTGTAAGGTCCAGAAACACAATGGGCAATATCATTTGTTGAACTTTTCCTATGGATTGAACCCTGTGATTGATACTGAAGGGGCAATACAGACAAAAGAAAATCAACAAAGTGCTGGAATGGAAAAACTCAGGAGACCTGAACTCTCACCTCAGCCTCATCTCATTGGTTTGGGAACATCATGCAACCTCTTTGGGCATCTAATGACTTATTTGTAAAGTGAGCAGGTGGGATTAGATAAACTCAAAGATCTGTTCCCCAAAGCTTCGTGTCAGATATGGCACAGAATAAATGCCAGGGGAGTCATCTCTTCCCTCATGGATCATGAAACAGGACTTTAAGACACATGAAGCAATCAGAGAATGACATTTGTCTACTGTGGGCTATCCTCATTTAGCAGGCATGTGTCTATCTGAGCTTCTACATGCTTAGCAGTTTTCAGAGCAAAAGATGCATGCCATAATGTGCCTTCAATAGGTGCACAAATTGGTTGGGAAAATAGAATGTAAGGAATTAGAGCAATGACTAATAGAAGACACAAGTGTTAGATTGTATTATACAGACATCATTCTGTGGAGATGGCAAAATATTAGGACCTGCTGGGCATGGTGGTACATGCCTATAATCCCAGCACTTGGGAGGCAGAACCAGGAGAATCAGTTTAAGAATGGCTTGGGCTACTCAAAGCTGTGTCTCAAAAAACAAAGCAAAAAAAAAAAAACTTGATAGTCTCTGAGTGCTTAGGCAACTGTTCAAATTTTAAGGGATGCAAAAACTTCCCCAGTAATCAAAATAAGATATATATTTTCTTGGTGTGCTGGGAACTCAACTCAGGACCTTGCTCAGGCTTTACAACTTTTCTATCATTGAGCTACACCCTCAGCCCTAAGTTTTTTGAAAATCAAAATCAGTTCAAAAAATTCACAGCAAACAAAGTAAATTAGTTCAAAGCGTGGATCCTTATTATAGATTTTCCCTTTGTTTTCAGGTTCCAGTAAGGCCCACCAGCACCAGGTGGGTCAGATATACCACATTGCTTTAGTTTAATCATCACAAAGAGCCTTCTGATTTGATTTTTTTGTTTTCGTTTTTCGAGGTAGGCTCTGGCTCTAGCCCAGGCTGCCCTGGAATTCCTATGTAGTCTCAGGTTGGTCTAGAACTCACAGCAATCCTCCTACCTCTGCCTCCCCAGTACGCCCGGCTTCTGACTGGATTTTATTATGAGTGTGATTTGATGGACGAGGAATCTGAGGTCCAGAGAATTCAGGTGATAGAAGTACAAATGACAAGATGCGAATCCACATCCAGGGTCTCTTACTCCTGCTTCTGAGCACTGTCCTGTATGGTACACGCGGGCGGGCATGCACAGTGCAGCTGTGATAGGGCTGGGTCTGCTCAGGACAGACCCGTTCCTCCCTGGAGACCCTCGATGCAGTTGGGCTCTTTGCACCTGTGCTCACCTGTGCCCTGTAGGTTCCATGGAGGCTGAGCACAGCTGGGGTGTGTGGGTCCAAGCCCGCCTTCAGGGTTCTCATTGCATTTCACTGCCTCCTGTACATCCACTACATACATCCAGAAGTCCCAAAGTGGACATCTTTCACCCTGCTTTTTGCCTGACCCCACAAAAAGAAGAGGCTTTTACCAGTACCTCCCCGCAAAGGAGCCTGTACTGAATTCCTTCAGCAGTGTTTGTTTGCCCTCTTAGGCCCCATCTGCACCCCAAACTCTGTCTGTTTCCGGGCAGGAAGTGAAACCACAGACAGCAAATGAGAGCTTGGTTTTCAGGTTGCTGCTTTGGGGGCAGTCATTGTCTCAGTCGGTGTGCACGTTGCACACTTGGAACACAGACACCCACCAGCTGGGCTCATCAGGCTCTTCCTGCTCTTTGTGCTGTTTTGGGGACCAGGAGTTAGGTTTCTGCAGATGAGATAATGGGTTCTTAGAACAGGTTGCAGATAACTAGATAGTGGATTAAAAAAAGGAAAGAGAATTACAAACCATGAAAATGTGGATCAACATCTCGTCATTTTTTATAGAAATGTCCATTTCTTCATTTTACAGAAAGGGCTTTGAAGCTCAGAGAAATTGTGACCCTGGGGAAAGGTCATGTCACCACTTGAGGCAAGTATGGGACATGAAACTGAGAAATGACTCTGTGTAGTGGTCATTTTAACTTAACCACGGGACACTAACAAGCAGGGTTTTTATTTTTATTTATTTATTTTTTTGTTTTTTCGAGGTAGGGTCTTGCTCTAGCCCAGGTTGACCTGGAATGTACTATGTAGTCTCAGGGTGGCCTCTATCCTCCTACCTCTGTCTATGGAGTGCTGGGATTAAAGATGTACATACATCCCCATGCCTGGCTGTAAAAAGCATTATTTTAAAGAGGATGATGAGTTGTTCACTCTATTCTGTAGTTTTGTTTATATTCTCTAGTCTCAGATTCATTAGAAAACATACTGAGATCATTTAGTACTATCTTCAGTGGAAGCCCTGTGTAGCTGCTGACTATTCCGTGAATAAAATAATTTGCAGTGCCCCAGATCTCTAGGTACTATTGCAGATTGCTTTATGAGTTGGCACACATTGCCTTTGTTTTTAAGTTTCATCTGGATAAGAAATTTCCATTTTTTTATATCATGGAAGAGGGAAGCCATGTCAGATCCACAGCTGATGCATGAACTACTCACAGTTTTGTTTTCTGAAATTTTCAAAAATAGTTGTTCTTCCAGGATGTTGGGTTATTTTATTGGACCATCAAGATGCTCATGGCAGAAGTTGTGTTCCTCCCTTGTGTTCAGCCTCTCTTCCTTCCCATTCCTCCCCAGGATCTCTGTAATTCTGGATGGCCTGTGTCCTAAAAACTTGAGAACCTAAGAGAAGCAAGACATTGATGAGCGAAGTCCATTTTGTGACCTATAATCAATCACAACCTCAGGTATTTAAAGAATATTAGGTAGATCAGTTGAGCTCATGGGATAGGGAGTGGAGGTCCAAGGTGTGCATCGAGCAAATGGTAATTGTTATGAACTGTGCAAATGTATTAGGAATGTTTATACCTAATATACCATATATATTAATACATCATATATGCTTTATAACTGCCCCACTTTTTTAAAAAATTTTATTGATTTGCAAGAGACAAAGAGAGAGAAAGAAAGAGAGAATGAGAGAATATGGGCATACTAGGGCCTCCTGCTGCTGCAAGCCAACTTCAGATACATGTGCCACTTTGTGCATCTGGATTTATGTGGTTACTGGGGAATCAAACTCTGGCTGTCAGGAGTTGTAAACAAGTACCTTTAACCACTGAACCATCTCTCCAGCCAATGCCCCACTTCTTGTTCAGGTATTCCTCTTCATGGACTGCCCTTACTTTCTGTGGCTTGGTGACCTTCCTACCTTTTAAGGTCCAGCTCAATGGTTACTACTTCTGAGAAACACTTCCTCAGTCTTTTAGGTCATCATACCTGATCTTTGTGCCATCATGTGTCCTTGTACATACATACCTCCAGGATGAGCAGTCACTCTCTATTTTGCGTATATCTTATTTATTGGTCTGCCTCTCTACACGAGAACAGGGAAGATGACCCTTCCACCTCAGTATCTCCTAGCCCAGCGTAGAACCTGGGAGCTGAGGGGATACTCATGAAGTGAGCACTGTCTTCAGGATGATGCTGTTCTAGGAAGTGTTCCATTTGGTGGTTCAGTCATGTGTGCATATGGTGGCTGGAGCTCCTCCTCCCTCTGTCATTGAGAAGGAGGTAGTCGCGGGTATCATAAATACACATATCTCCAGACACCTGCAAAAACTTTGCTTCTACTCTAGTAATTTTGCCAGCAAGGTGCCAGCATTTTGGGTACTGTGCTACTGTGCCTACAGGTACTCATATAGACATTGCTGTAAAAAAAGATTGATTTTTAAAAAATGATTTCAAGTTTCCTTTGCTATTGCTTCAAAAAGCAAAATTGTGATTGAAGTATAATCATTATTCTGTATGGATCCCAAATTATGTTTCTGTGCAGTTATCCCTTTCTCTCTAGATGATTTTATGGTCTGGCAACACATTTGTCAGTCCACAAGTATTTATTGAGAGCCCCGTGGGGTGTCAGAGATAACATTTTTCATGCAGATCATACTTTCCTTAAGTATTCTCATGGTATTATGACTGGCTTCTAATGCAGTTTCAGAGAGAAAAACACTGCACATGAAAGTGGCTTGAAGTCTATAATCCAGATTGGTGACTTTGATGAGGAAAAGGACAGTTATCATATATTGGCCAACTGTCTGCCAGGCATTGCACTCTGAACTGACACCCACCTATGGGTGTCTTATTGAATTCATATATCCATCCTATAGACAGAAGTTCTAACATCACACTTTGGGATCAAGGAAGTAGGTTGAGAGCTGGCAGGATCCTATGACTACAGAGTGTCAGGCCAGGACTTGAACTCAGGCCTGTAAAGCAAATGCTCACACTCTTTCCCATACATTCTTGATCGATTAAACTACTCACATTTTATTGAAGGCAAACATTTAGAATGATTACAATTGAAAGTAGATTGTAACTTTCTCAAGGCTGAGACAGAATAAGACTGAAATGTGCTGTTTGATGATTAAACATGTCTTTCTATTTTTCTGTATGCGTGAAAAATAGAACTCACACTGAGATTCCTCCCAGGCAACTAGAAAGGATATGAAGACTTTACACCTTCCCTCCTTCCATCAGTCACGAAGAATAATTTGCAGGACACAACCCAAACTCAAAAACCGCACCATGATGTTCATAATTCCAACCACATATTCATCCCTGATGTTTCTGCTTCATAGAGTTCTTTATAGTTTCTATGTTTTTATGTCTCTCCATCTCTCTGTCTCTCCCTGTATCTGTCTTTCTTTCTCTAAGGGCGGGAGCAAAGCAAATAGTACCCTGTATTATGTAATATCTGTGGTAGAGCATGGTAGTTCATTCATTAATCCATTCATTCAGCAACCAGTCCTCAGTTCTTACTGTGTCTAAAGAGTGCAAGAAAAATGCACTACACCTGAGGAGCTAATAGGCCAGTATGCTCACAGCTGACTATGAGATATTTGTTTCACATTAATCCTGTGAACAAGGTCTGACAAATTTTAGGAGAGTAAGAAATTAACTATATAGAGGAATTGATGAGAAAAGGAGAGAACAAAGAAATCGACAGACCCAGGAACCTAAGCTGAATATTCCTTCATGCCGTAACTATTTATTGACCCCATCATATGTATAAGGCACTGTTTCAAACACAGAAAGAAAATAGAAAATACAAAGCCACGATCTTCAGAGCAACCGTGGATTTGAAGAGGGGAAAAAGACACCCAGAGTGCTAGGCACCACACCAGAGGCTAATTAACACTGCAGCTTCATAGGCTGGTCCAGGGGTGGAGAGGAACAAATTAAGAATTCCTGCAGGAGGTGGGATTTGAATGATGGGGAGATGCTTTTGGAGTGTTTTTGGGGCAGGGTGAGGTGTCAGAGGAGATGAAGCAGCAAGGAACAGTAAGAAAGTTCAAGTACATCTAGGCTGGGGAGAGGTTGTGTGTAGACAGGCAGTGATGGTGACCTAACGGTAAGGCTGTGGGATGAGAATGGCCTTACATGGCAAGCTATAGTTGGATTCTTTTATTCTTAGAGAGCTGTGGAAAAAAATTTGTTGGCCTGATTTTTTTTATAGCAGGCCTTGAACTTGATTCTCCAACCTCTGCCTCCCAAGTGCTGTAATTACAGGGGTGTAGTACGATGCCCAGGATTTTTTTTCACTGCTGGGGGTTGAACATAAGGACCTCATAGTAGTTACTTGCATACTAGGCAAGCACTCACTGAGCTATATTCCCAGACCCTATGCAAGGATCTGAAAACAAGGAAATGACATCCTCACAACAGTATTTGAGTGTATTTTCATAAAAATAAATATAAAAAGTGAAAATAACATTGTTGTAGGTATATTATTAAAATGAATTTTCTAAACCATCTATGAAAATTTAAAAGTGATAAAAATGATAATAATGAATGTTGTTTTAAATTTGACATGGTGAGATATTTATGCAGATGTAAAGAATAATGCAGAGAGATCTTGTGTATCCTCTACTGGTTTCTTTCACTGGTAATATCTTAAATAACTAGTCAGGAGGTGGACACTAATACAGTCAAGATGAAAAACATTTCCATAACCATAAAGGCCCCTTATGTTGGTATTTTATAAACACATACATGCAAGCGCGCATGCACCCCCCCCCACACCCCTCCTTCCCATATCAGTCCTTAATTTTGGCCATTTTTAAAAGGTTTCTAGTTCTATATATTACATCTAAGTCTAGGGTCCTTTTTGAGTTAATATCTGAACAAGATGTGAGATTTAGAATATTGTCCTTTTTGGCCTATTTATGTCCAGTTATCATGAATAAGCATTTAATTATGTCATTTTTTCAGTATCTATTGATACAATCATGTAATTTCCTTTGGTCAATAAATTGATGGATTACCTTGATTTCTTTTCAAATATCGAATATGGCTTGCATCCCTGGAATAAATTCTACTTGCCCACAATATATAAGTTTTTGTTATATATTTCTGAATTATATTTGATAATAATCTTTCCAGGATTATGTCCATATTCATAAGGGATAGTGGCCTACAGTTTTGTTTTTTTCTCTCTTTTCTTTGTACTGTCTTTATCTGGTTTTAGATTCAGAACTTTAACAGCTTGGGGAATGAATTGGGAAATGCTTCCTCCTCTTCAATTTTCTGGACGAGACTGTGTAGTTGATGTTAATCACTAATAAACATTTGGTAAAAGTCTCTTGTGAAATGCTATGGATCTGTAAATTTCTTTTCTTGGAAGCTTCAAAATTACACATTCAATTTCTTAATAAATATAGGGATAGTAAAACAAAAACCATCTACTTCATGCTAGGTGGGTTATGGTAGTTTGTGTTTTGAAAAATTGGTCTACTTATTAAATTTAATTATCTAGATTATTTGCAGTATTCATTTATTACTTTTCAATATCTTTTGAGTTTGTAACAATATCTCATTTCATCCCTTATACTGGTAATTTATGATGTCTCTCCTCTGTGTGTGTGTGTGTGTGTGTGTGTGTGTGTGTGTGTGTGTGTATTTCCTAGAGTTTGTCATTTTCAAAGAATTCTTTCTAAGTTTCATTGATTTTTTAAGGTTATAGATGTATAAGATTATTGTTTTAAGGCTTTTTCTGTCTAGTTATTTTTAAACTATTGTTGAGAAGAATGTTGAACTCTTCAACTGTAACTGAATTTTATTCTTTCTTTTGTTCTATCAGCTCCTGTTTAACATATGCTGTACTTCTCTTGTTTAGCACATATGTTTAGAATATTCCTTTCACTTTAGAGAAATTGACCATTTTATGAGCATACAATGTTCTCTACTAGTATGGAATTTATTTTTTTGAAGTCTATGCTATTTGGTACTAATATATTGCTCTCCTTTGATTAATATTTGCATGAGAGGTCTTTATCCATATATATGTATATATATATACATACATATATAGAGAGAGAGAAAGAGAGAGAGAGAAATGAGAATATGGGTACATCATGGCCTCTTGCCCTGCAAACAAACTGCAAAAGTAACATATGCATACTTTGTGCATCTGGCTTTATGTGAGTACTGAGAAATTGAACCTTGGCTTTCAGGCTTTGCAAGTAAGTGCCTTTAATGGCTGAGCTATCTCTCAAGTCTCCAACATATTTTTTATACTGGCATATTTAACCATTTATACTTAATGTAAATTGATAGGACTTAAATACACTATTTTATTCTTATCTCTTTTCTACTGTTTTATTTTACTTTTTGTTTTCTTTTCCCTATCTTTCCATGGGTTACCAGAACACTTTTTAAAATTTTACTTTGATTTACTTATCTCATATATATATATATATATATATATATATATATATATATATATATATATATATATATATATATATATATGTAGTTTTACTTATCATATATACTTGATTTACTTAACACACACACACACACACACATATATATAGTTTTGTTTTACAAAGTAGGGTCTCATTCTAGCCCAGGCTGACCTGGAATTCAATTCACTATATAGTCTCAGGCTAGCCTCACGCTCATGGCGATTCTCTGCCTCCCAAGTGCTAGAATTAAAGGCATGCACCAAAATGCCCAACTTGGGTGTATATTTTTGTATGCATTGAAAATATTTGTTCTATGAATCATAAAATATATAAACTAGTCTTCACAGCCATTTGCCTTTTGAGGTCTTAGTTACTTAAAGTCAACTACAGCCTGAAAATATTAAATGAAAAATTCCAGAGATAAACAATTTATAGATAGTGAACATAAAAGACCCTACCTTGAAAAACAAGTTTGCCTATGGAGGAGGATATCCAGCTAATTGGGGACAGAGAGGAGGGAAATCAGGGAATTGGGGATACCAACACATTATTTGTTCATTCAGTGTATCTAATTATGGATAATAAAGATATAATTTTAAAAATCTGTTTAAAAATGCTTAATCCCAGAAGTGAAAAAAATACTTGGAAGAGAACAAGCTGGAATTTAAATTCCTATGAGTTATAGATAGTATATTTGGTCATCCTGAATCTCTTTGCTACGAAAATAAAAATATAGAGCTTGTATTTTTTTTCTTTAATGTCCATAATGAGTTACATTGTTTAGTGGGCCAACCATGAGTTGTCATCCCCAATTCCCCGTTGCCCCCCTTCCACATCCCCAGTCTAGAGCTTGTATTTTTACCTTCAAAAGGAACTTCACTGCTTCATTCCCTTAACCAGAGGATTATTTGGTGTGCCAAGGCCATAGATACCTTCTTGGTGCTTGATCACACTTGATACAGACCCTGATATGGAAACTGCTCTGAAAATGATTCGCTATTGTTCACTCAGTAATATACTTCAAACGAGTGAATTAAAACCAGAAATTTTGCCAGTGGCTGGTGAGAGAACTTATGAAGTCAAGAATGATTTTAAAAGCTACCTGGGGATCGATGAAGAAGTGAGAAAAATCATGAATGTATCATGACATGCTTGTAGTGATACTTGATGAAGTCAAAGGATGCACTGAAGGCCATCAAAAACTATTCACTAATGAGGCATTGGAGAACTTGTTGAGTCATCTACAAAGAAAGAGGAAGACGATAATAAAGAAGAAACTCAAGCAGAATCAGTACTAACAATGAAAGACAAAAATTTGGACTGTGTTCCTTGGATAGATGGCAGCATTGAAGTTGCCTGTATGATCTCAGAAGGATCACAACTTCTGCTACAACAGCGTGATAAGGAACAGAGAGACATCAACTTCTCATCGGAATGTTTTCCAATAGATTGCAGCAACAAACAAAACCTTTCAATGACCAAAGATCCCAAACTATGAAATCATTTTTTCTCATGCATGTGTATGTGCATATGTGTGTAGGCCAGAAACTTCACGTGTGGTTCTTTAGGAATGACATCCACCTTTTATTTTATTTTATTTTTTTAAAGATAGGATCTCTTATGGCCTGGATCTTTCCATGTAGGATAGACAGGCTGGCCAGTGACCCTGGGATCATCTTATGTCTGCCTCCCCAGCAATGGGATTACAGACATGTCCCACAATACCTAACATGTTTATGTGATTTGTGGGAATTGGTCTCAGGTCCTCATGCTTGTGAGGCAAACACTTTATGAATTGAGCCATCTCTCCAGCTTGATTTCACCTTTTTTTGACTTCTAACTTTTTTAAAAAAAATTTATTTTCAAGCAGAGAGAGATAGAGGAGCAACAGATAGGATGGGTGCACCAGAGCTTCCAGACACTGCAAATGAACTCCAGATTTATGTGCCACCTTGTGCATCTGGCTCTACGTGGGTCCTGGGGAATCGAACTTGGGTCCTTGGGCTCTGCAGGCAAGTGCCTTATCCACTGAGCAATCTCTCTAGTCCAACTTCTAACTTTTGATATCATCTTGATCATCTTGACTCAATGGTAAAGGATTACCTGAGGCAGAATAGATGATCATTCTTCTGAAGTATCACCAGAAGCTCACCAATAGCTCAGCACTGCATCATAATACTTGCATTGTTCTCCTAACTTCCTCTCACCATTTAGGCATTGTATCATCTCATATCATCACTGGAAGGAAGAGTACAGAAAGTACAACAAGGCATTTTGAGAGAAACCATACTTACATGGCTGATAGTACACTATTATAACTGTTCTATGTTATAAGTATTGTTGCTTATCTCTTACTAGGCTGTATTAGTTACCTTTCTCATTGCTGCAACAAAATACCATGACAAAAACAACTTTAGGAAGAAAGGATTTGTCTTAGCTCATCGTTCAAGGGAATACAGTACGTCATGGTGGGAAGGAATGGAGGCAGGAGCAATTAAGCAGCTGATCACATTCAATCTGTAGTCAGGAGGCATATAGAGATGAATGCTTGCTGGTGCTCAACTTACCTTTTCCTTCTTTTTTTTTTTTTTTGAGGTAGCGTCTCACTCTAGTCCAGGCTGACCTGGAATTCACTATGTAGTTTCAGGGTGGCCTTGAACTCACGGCAATCCTCCTATCTCTGCCTCCCTAGTGCTGGGATTAAAGGCGTGCGCCACCACGCCTGGCCCCTTTTCCTTTTTATTCAATTAGGAATATTAGCTATATACAGAGAATGGTGCCAGCCACAGTTAGGGGAAATCTTCCCACTTCAATTAACCTAATCTCAAAAATGTTTTTATAGACATCACCAGAGATTTACCTCCTAGGTGATTCCAGATCCTGTCAAGTTGACAATATTAACCATGACATATGCCTAATTTGTAAATTAAACTTTATCATAAATATTTATATATAGGGGAAGCATGGCGTGTATAGGCTTTGGTACTATCCACAGTTTCAAACATATATTGAAAAGTATTTCCCGCATGCTAGATTGGAACTATTGTTTATACAATTTATCAAATTAAGTTAAATTTACCAATTTAAGTGAAATATACATTCGTCTCCTCATTTACATTCCTTTGTTTCTTATTTGTAATACACTTGTCTTATTTTCCCTAGATGTACTTACAGCCATATTAGAGTTAAAATGTTTGCTTTAGTCATCAAATATAATTTAGAAATTAAACCACAATAGCAAAGCCTAGTCTATTTATGTTTTCTGGATCCTTTCAAAAGTTTTACTTTGTCTTCAGTTTTCAAAGCCTAATTATTTTGTGACTTGAAATGGGTTCCTTTGGGTATATCCTGTTTGGGTCTATTCAGCTTCTTTAATCTCCACCTTTATGTCTCTCTAAATTTGGTAAATTGCCAGCCTTTTTGTGTATTTCCTCAGCCTGTTCTTATTCTTTCCAACTCCATTGATGAAAATATTAGATGTTCTGTTTTTCTGTTTTGGTCCCACAGATCCCTGAGATACTGCCTTTTGTTTTGTTTTTCTCTCTCCCTAATTTATATCTGCTGCTCAGATTAGGTAATTCCTGTTGTTTTCTCTTCCAGGTTATCATTTGTCTATTTACTGAACTTTTAATTAGTTTGGGTTATTGTATTTTTAAATCTATAATTGCAATTTGAATTTTTCTTATTTCTTATTTATTATGTATTTTACTTATACTGTGTATTTTTATTTGTTATTTATTGCTTTATTTTGTATTTTTACTTGTGCTCATAGTTGCTCATTGAAGCATTTGTGTCATAGCTGCTTTAAATTTTAAATGTAGATTGTAACATCTTTTTTCATCCATGGATTGCCTTGTCATTCAGTAGGTTATATTCCTGGTTGTTTGTATAATGAGTGATTATTTTCATTGAAAGGTGAATATTTTCTTAGGGTGTCTTTTTTTGTTGTTGTTGTTGTTTTGAGGTAGGGTCTTGCTCTAGCCCAGGCTGACCTGGAATTCACTATGTAGTCTCAGGCTTGCCTAGAACTCATGGTGATCCTTCTACCTCTGCCTCCCAAGTGCTGGGATTAAAGGCATGTACCACCACACCATGCCATAGTTTATTTTTAATTGTTGTATTAAAAATTTTCTATTTGGAGTACTGAGGCACCTAAGACCTCAACAATAAAGCAGCCTTAATACTCACCCACCATGACTCAGGGAACTGAGTGGAAGAGGGGGTGGAAAGATTGTAAGAGCCATGGTGGGGGAGAACTCCCAGAGACATCGCCCCCCCCTTCAGTAACATCACACTAAGGCAGGTGGAACCATGCTGACTCCTAGGCTATCCATGATCCCCAGCCCCAAGGACTGATCCAGACTGACCATAGAGGAGGATATCCAGCTGATTGGGGATAGGGAAGTGGGGCATTGGGGAACTGGGGATAACAACTCATTATTGGTTCATTAAATGTATCTCATTATAGATAATAAAAAATTGTAAAAAAAAAAAAGAACAAAGAAAGTTCACAGGAGAAAATAAATAAGGAAATAAAAAAGGAAAAAAATTTCTATTTGGGGGTAACATACCACTGTGGTAGTTGCAGTACTAAGGTTAACACGTCACTAAAAGTTATACATCAAAGCCTGAGTTCTCTTTTGCTGATGACTGACACATGAAAGAGCTGCTCCTCTTAGGTTGAAGTGTAGCTCCATCTCCCCAGGTGACCTCTATTGACTTTTCAACAGGGTGGCTATGGTGGTTTGAAAGAATGGCCCCATAGTGTTGCATTCAGCTCCACATTGTTGGGACGAACATCCAACTAGACACAGTTTATGGGAGAAAGGGATATATTTCAGGCTTACAGATCCAGGGGAAGTTCTATTAATGGTTGTTGCAGTTAACTTCTCTTGTTGCTGCAACAAAGAACTAAACCAAAGCAGCTTGTAGAAGAATGGGTTTATTTGGCTTAAGGACTTGAGGGGAGACTCCACCATGGCAGGGAAAACAATGGCATGAGCAGAGGGGTGGATATCACTTCTGCCACAGCACTGCAAACAGCTGCAGAAAGGTGTGCCAAACCCTGGCAAGGGGAAGCTGGCTCTAATCCCAAACAACACACCTCCATCAAGGTTCTAATGCCCAAACTACCATCAGCTGGGGAGCGATCATTCAGAGCACATTCGTTTGTTGGGTACACCTGAATCTAACCATGACAGTCCACCCCTGGCCCCCACAAATGAATAATCATACATGATGTAAAATACAATACATTTAGCTCAACTTTTATTAAGTCCACACAGTTTTTCTTTCAACTGAGCCATAATACCAAAATAACAAACCCATAATGGCACAGAACATTCACACTGCAAAAGATATCATTGGACATAGCAAAGACAGATTGAACCAATACAAGATTTAAAACAAGCAGGGCAAACGTTAAACTAACCCCAAGTCCAATATTTCCTACCAGTAACAAGTCTCCTGGAGTTCCAATTCTGCCACTCCAGTTCCACTACTCACAGTCCTGGAAAACTTCATCCAGTGCTGGCAGCTCTTCTTGGCAGGAATCCATAATCCTGGCACTTAACTGGGTCAGGCTTCCACGCAGGCAACTGAACACACCTACTTCACACTGATGATGGCCATTTTTCAAAAACAAATCTGTGTTGCAAATCCAATGACCCTCTCTTCCTGTATTTGTTATACTCCATAATGCCAGGTGGGCTACCTAACAATTTGTTAATCTAGGGGGGAATAAAGCCAACTTTGAAGAGCAGGAAACCTCCGTTAGCATTCAGGTCCCCTACTTCAAAAGAGTCCACATTCTCCCTGCTGTCCCAATGTAGATCACCTGGTACAATCTCAATGTTTTAATCTCTCAAACAATTGCAGCCGAATAGGCAGCAGTTTCAGCCTGGGGATTTCATTTCTTTCTGTGCCATCTCCATCTGCTCACATCAGTCCATTTTTACAAAATGCTACCGTGCACAAGTTCTCAGGACACAGGTGGACAGAAGCTTGTAAGCCTCTCACACAAACAGCTTCTAGACTAGTCCCAACAAAGTTTTTTCTCACCCTCACAAAAGCCAAACCTCACAGTCCATAGTTCTTACTGCATTCAGGTATTTCAACTCTGACCAGAATAGTCCATCAAGCTGTACTTACAGCACTGCAAGGCGTCTCTTAGGCGGAAGCTCTTATCTTCATCTGTTGCAAATATTATGATAATTTGGGAACATTTTTGGATCCTCATATTAGAATATAAAGAGAAAGAAGAAAGCCGACACCTGGCACTTGCTAGGAAACTGTAATTTGGCTTGCAAGAAGTATGGTATTACACTGTAAGGAAGGATTTGACAAGTTAATTTGTCTTTTTTCCCCTCACACCTAAGTGCTTCTGTTTCTCAGTCTCTCCCCATGGTTTAATATCTGCAAGACAAAACCTACAAACCTTCATGGATTCAGATGCAGCGGCCTTGTTTCAAGGATGTGGGCAAGAGATGTGAAGTTTTCCAGAGGGGCCTGAAGGGAACTCTAAATCAGAACAGATTGATGCAGCCCTGAGCACCAGGCCCCAGGTGACAGAGACATTCACATTATCATCAGTAAGTGTGTGTGTGTGTGTGTGTGTGTGTGTGTGTGTGTGTGTATTTTCTAGAGTTTGCGCACGTGTGTAAAACAAAAGACCTTCTAGTACATTCTTCCAGGGCAGGGACCCTCTTGCCTGGAGCCTCAAGATTGTGTTGCCTTCCATTAGGCAAGTTGCCATATTTTAAGGGCTTTCTTTCTCATTTTTTAAATAATCTTGTGTAAGACCATTAACAATGTAAATGAGGCAAAACTAAACATTTCCACATTCAATTGAGGATTAATATGAGGTAAACACAGATCAGGAGATGCTGAGAGTTCTTTCTTGATAATTCATGAAATGCTTTTAATGGCTGTGCACCACTGGGTCTCCATGTAGAGATAGTGTGTGGACAGAGAAGAATATTTCTCCCTCTGAATTATTGGGGGATAGTGTGGAATTTTTTTCATGGTCAATTTCATTTTTCTAACTAGAGTCAAACGCTTGATATGATAATTAAAAACATATCAAGTCATCCAGAGCAGTAGCAGTTTTGTGTTTGGTTAGATGACAGGATAATTGCCAACGCTTATCTTCAATTTTCAGACTTAAATCTCTTTCCCATTTAGATTTAATTGGCTCTGGGCTTCCATCCATCCTTAACTTTGGATTCATTTGTTTGCAACTGTTTTATGTGAACAAAATCCTTCTCCAATAGTTGCAGTAAATCTATGTATCTGATTCATCTTTGTTTTTATGGTTAATATTTTTAAATGATAAAGCCAGACTCTTCAGAATATAAAATACAGGCACAAATGATGCTGTTTCAGAATTTCTTTGTCGATGACTGTGCAAAGGCATTAGCTCTCAGGCATTGGTTTACCGAGTCACATTTTAAAAATTCTCTCTCAAATGAAAGATTCTGTATTTTTATTTTTTTCTGTGCTCATAACTCCTGTTGATTTTTCATAACTCCCATAGTAGGTATTTTTGAAAATGTAGATCTCTTTGAAATGATTTATTCTATTTCCCAAATTGCTAGTTAAGTGACCTGGATTGCATCTACCTTGCTTTCTGGGATATCACATTGATAGAGAGCTCAGCACGGTTCTGTTCATGGGCCACCAGACAGTGGTTAAAAGCTTTTTAGGGGTGGGCAGAAAGGCAAAGATGCCTACAAAAATTGTATTAGAACCATAAGACATTTTAGAAAAATGCACAAAGACACAGAAAGCCATGCAGTTTTGGGAGACTGACAGATGTTTTGCAGTGGCACCTACCTTACTTAGGCATGTGATCCAAAGTTCAATCTATTTGATTTAGGTCACTTGGTAGCATAGGCACTTGCTGTTATTATTATGTATTAATAGTTCGGATTACTCATGAAACATGGTGTCATGGTTTGATCCAGGTGTCCCCCACAAACAAATGAATGTGTTCTGGGTAATCTATCTTCAGATGATGGCAGTTTGGATTTTACAACTTTGATGGATCTGTGTTGTTGGGGGCGGGCTTTTGAGGGTTATAAGCCAGCTTCTCCTTGCCAGTATTTGGCACACCTTCCTGCTGCTGTTTCCAGTGCTGTGGCGGAGGTGATGTCCACCCCTCTGCTCATTCCATCATTTTCCCTGCCAGGATGGAGTCTCCCCTCGAGTCCGTAAGTCAAGTAAACCCATTCCTCCATAAGCTGCTTTTGCTTGGGTTCTTTTTGCACAGCAACTAGAAAGCTGACTACAACACATGGTAATGGTACCCATTGCTTTTTTGGGGGAGTAGATCCAGGTGAAGCAATTCATGTGTCAAACAGGAATGTAATTGGAGGCTTACAGTCTAAAGTACAGCAGAGCAGAGGATGCTACTGAGTCAGGAAATGAGCTTATAAATTGAAATGACAGCTTTTCCCCTCTCCTTCCTTCCTTCTTTTCTTCTTCCTTTCTTTTGTGTGTATTCGTGTGTGTATTATGTGTGGTATAGTGTATAGTGTATGCACATGTGTGGGTGCATATGTACCTGCTGTGGGTATGTGTGCAGAGACCAAAGAGAATGTTGAGTGCCCTTTTCTCTCTTTATTTTTTAAGACAGGGTCTAATCGTAACCCAGGCTGAGCTGAAACTCATTCTGTAAGCCCAGGCTGACCTTGAACTCATGGTGATCCTCCTCCCTCATGCTCCTGAGGGCTATGATTAAAGGCTTGACTCACTATACCAGGCCTTTGGTGTCCATCTGCATACTGTATGTATGTATGTATGTATATATCTATGTAGAGGTAGGGTTCCTCTCTAGCCCAGGCTGACCTGGAATTCACTATGTAGACTCAGGCTGGTCTCAAGCACACAGCAATCCTCCTACTTCTGCCTCCCAAGTGCTGGGATTAAAGGAGTGGCCCACCATGCCCAGCTCATCCTCATACTTTCTTGAGGCAGGGGTCTCTCGCTCTCAGCCCAGAGCTACAGTTTTTTAGTCAGTGATCCTATTTTCATGTTTCAGTTTACACCCTATTGGGGTGATGTAGCCATGCCCAGCTTTGCACAAGGGTTCTGGAAAGTCAAATTTGGGCATTCTTAGGCTGGAGATATGGCACTTGATTGCCTGAAAAACCTAATGCCCAGAGTTCAATTTCCCAGTGGCCACATAAAACCAGATGCACAAAGTGGCACATGTATCTGGTTCCTTTGGGCAGTCTTAGGCCTTCACTGGCCCTCATGCTTAAGCAGCAAGGACTCTTAAATGCCCAGCCATCCCCTCAGCCTTTCCCCTCGGCTTTCTAATGAACAAGAATTAAAGTTCTAATAGCATTGGTAAAATGAAGGGGAAAGAACCACAACTGAAAGCAATTGTCTTTAAAATCTGGTGCTTGGAAGGAGCCAAGGGATTTTGGTCTGACAGCACACTTCGATGAGCTTCAGATATGCAAAAGGATAAAGGTACCATCCAGTGAGGGACACATGAGGAGAATTCCCGGGGGAGGGTGGGAGAGAGTTGCCTTCGTGTTTCACATTAAGGCATGGCCAGTGAGAAATCCCTAGAGAATATCCAAGAAATGGGACAGCTAGTATCAGATGTTAGGTTGTCTGCTGTGTGGTGAGAAAATGTAACCCATCCCTCCTGACCTACAAACCATCAATAAAAATTCTGCTAACGTGCAACGCTTGTAAAAATGATTGCTTTTAGGCGAGAGGATAGGGCTGGGTGAAGAAGGTGCAAAATTATGGAGAGCAGAGAATAAGAATTCAGTGAGGGCAGGAAATTGGAGGCAGAGGTGAGAAGAGAATATAGGTTCCCTTGCAATTTGCAGAAATCTCAAGTCAGGCATTAGATTTTTCCTAGAACATAAAATGGGCCTTTGTGCCCAACAGATATATATTTTCAGGAGCACAGAGACCCCAGCTGATCTCTGAGCAACTTTTGTCTAAAGCATTTACCTTTCTCAGGCATTTTTTATTTTCATTTCCATCGTTTGTTCTCTGACTCGGCACACAGCCACTTTTGACCTTGCAGGGCTGGCAGGTGCAGGCCTTCTCTTTGTTTGGTGAGACCATAACTAGCCAAAGAAGGTGGGGGAAGTGGGATGCAGGCACAGATTTCTGGTGGGACTTGATCATTTGAATAATATTTACAAAGCTTCATTACAAGGTTCCCAGTTAGTCATGTTTAGTGCCTGGTTAGGACAGCTCTGTTTTGATTTGGCAGAGGCCTTGTTATCGGGTGGGCAGGAGGGATGGGGAAGGGTTGATCAATGAGTTCACAGGAATTTAGGGCCTGGACTTTTAGGGTATGTGAATCTTACCTCTGTTGAGTTGTGTGGTTAGGTCAGAGTTGGGTAGGGGAGTGGAACTTTCATAATTCCTTTCTTCTATTGCCTGGTGGGATTAGGCCCTGAGACTGATTTAGTATGTGTCTGATTTATTTAGACTGTATCAGTTGAGAATAGGATGAATCTGGGTGTGGTGGCGCACGCCTTTAATTCCAGCACTTGGGAGGCAGAGGTAGGAGAATCTCTGTGAGTTTAAGGCCAGCCTGAGACCAATAGTGAATTCCAGGTCAGCCTGGGCTAGAGCTAGACCCCTACCTTGGAAAACCAAAAAGAAAAAAGAAAATAGATGATAGTAAGTACACCCAGCCACCCTGCTTACAAAGTGCGCCTTATGCATGTTTTGACTCTGCACAGGAATTCCTTCCTGAGGAAATCTTTGGTGCTTGTTAAAGGGATGCTGTGGGTGGCTAGGGGAAGGAGTGTTGATGTGGAGCCTCAAAAGGTAGAATCCTAGATATAGGGACTGAAGAGATATTGACAAATCCTCAAGAAGTTGATTAAACACGGCCTAAGGAGAACTGTGGTACCCACTTGCACTAGGGAGAGGATACCATTTTGAGTGATGACCATATCTCGTCTTATGTTGCACTGAGGATCCCTGAAGGGCTGGAGAGAACTTGGGAGGTGGGGGAGAAGTGGAACAGGTCCGTAGGGGATGACTCAGAACAGATATGTGTCGTGTAACATCATAACGAGTGAGTTTCATCTGTGTTCATTGGGAGCAGGTAATCCGCCAGGTATTCTGAGCACAGATAGGAAAGTGCAGACAGGAGAGCACAGCAAGGTCTGTTCTGGAAGCTGTTGGATCACAAGTTCTGGCAGGTGGATTATGAGACTCATGTGACTTGGCGTCCCTGTCATGTCTTCAATTTGTGTCTTACTTTGTCTACAGCCCGACACACTGACCTCTTTTCTGTTCTTGGAACATACCTCCCACACTCACCTCAGGGATTTTGTCAACAATGCTCTTCCTTATGACCTTTACTTTTTATTTAAATGTCACTTCATTCTGATCTTATTAAAAATGCAGCTGGTCCTCTCCCTAATACGCTGTACAATTTCTGTCTTATTATCTGTCGTCACTTGCTAGAATATATGCTCCATGAACATGGGAATCTCTGATGCCTTCTAGGCACCTAGACCATCACAGCTCCAGTGACAGTGAAGGGACCACAGTGGGGAGGTTAGAAAGTCACCCTGCAGCTTCCCATTAGCTGAACGATTCCACTCCTGGCTTGATTCTCAGCCTTGGCCTTATATCAGGAAGATCCGTCAGCTCCTCTAAGCAACTTGGCTATGTGACTACCTTCCTTCCTGACCTCTTTTGGGAAAGACAAGCAGCCAAGTAGGAGAAGGGACACATGGACATGCTGGCAACTGTTGTAGGAACTTGATCATTCCAGCTTTGAAGTAAGTTAGCAAAGGGAAGTTCTTGAAAGAAGTCAATCTTTTATTAAAAGATCCAGTTGCATTCTTCCAAATATGACCTAAATTTCACCATTCAGAGCTAATGAGTTCTACTTCTTCCAGAGGGTTCAAGACACTGGCTACTATCCTTATTATCCAGCTGCCAGGGTCTGAGTTCTCTGCCTGTACAGGCCCCTTATCTGGATATTTCTGAAAGCCCCCAAGTAATTCCCACATATTCCAGATGACACTGATGTTTCCCTAGTTGGGTCTGACTCAGTTTACTCAGATGCCCACCTCTGGCCTTGCTCTAACCATGCTCTAGAGTGCACTCACTGTAGTGGTTGGATCCAGGGGTCCCCCATAAACTGAATGTGTTCTGCATGCTTGATCCTCAGCTGATAACAGTTTAGGAGTTGGAACCTTGTTGGAAGTGTGTTGTTGGGGGCTGGCTTATGAGGGTTATAGCCAGCTTCCCCTTGGCAGATTTTGGCATACCTTCCTGCCAGTGTTTGTAGTGCTGTGGCAGAGGTGATGTATATCCTCTGCTCATGCTGTCATTTTTCTCTACCATGATGGAGCTTCCTCTTGAGTCTATAAGCCAAAATAAACTCATTTCTCGCATCAGCTGCCTTTTGGTTGGGTTCTTTGTCACCAAAATGAGAAAGCTAACTACAACATCCACACAGCTAATTCAGGGATAGATTCATGTTACAGATTGTACTGAGGACCAGGTGTGTCCACAAGAAAATGATGACCACTCCCAAAATGAAAGCTTAATTTTGAGAGTCTGCTGGCCATGCTTCTTCATGGTGGCTACCTCTCTCCTTGACCCTCCAGCCTGCTCTGTTGTTCCAGGATCTGTTTTTCTGCTATATTTTCTTTCTTTTTAAAAATCTTTATTTACTTGATGGAGAGACAGAGAAAAAGTATATGGGTGTCATTGCTAATGAACTCTAGGTGCATGTGCCACTTTATGTATCTGGCTTTACATGGGTACTGGGGAATTGAACTAAGGCTGGCATGTTTTACAAGTAAGCACATTTAACCACTGGGCCATCTCCCCAGCCTTATTTTTTTAAATTTAATTTTCATTTTATTTGTGATCTCATACATGTGTATCATGTATTTTGATCGTGTTCATCCCCTTGTGCCCTCTTTCACCCCCCCCCACTAAACCTCTTCTTCCTAACTAATGCCCCTCCTACTTTCATGTTACTTTTTTGTGGCCAGGGGCTGCTTGCATGAACACAGGTGTGTGTGTGTGGGGGGGTATTTATTGGAGTATGAGCAACTTACTAGTGACTACACCACCGAGGAACATGACTACCCTCACCCTAACTGCAACTCCTAACTGCCAATAGCTCTTCAGAGAGAAGTGGAGTCTTATGAGCCCCTTATTCATCTATGAAGGCCTGTTGGTGGGTTCAATCCTGTGGAAGAAATGATGGCTGTTGTGAGATTATGAGTGTAGCAGCCATGTGTGTCTAGAAGATAGCATCCCATAGCACGTCTCTGCTATATTCTCATTCCTCATCACTACTAAAAAGACCTCATTTATTACTTTGGTTATCATTGGTTGCTATAAGTTTACAATCACCCCTGTCCCCCAACATGCCTTCTTCTGGCTCTCCAACATAAAGAAGAATGCAAGCTTTATGAAAACTGATAGAAACCTTGTCTATCTTGTTGGCCATCATAGCTCTAAGGCCTATACAATTGTCATTTGGTATATAGTAAATTCCCAGTAAAAATTGCTGAATGAATGAATAGCTCAAATTCTATCAAAAGGGCCTAGTTTTCTTAGTTTCTGATTTTTAAAGAAAAGTTGGAATCCATGCTTTAGTTTTAAAAATTATTTATTTATTTATAAGCAAAAAGGGATAGAAAATATGGGCACACCAGGTATCTTGCCACGGCAAATGAACTCCAGATGCATGTGTCACTTTGTGCATCTGGGAAATTGAACGTGGGATATCAGGCTTTGGTAGTAAGCACCTTAAACCACTGAGTTATCTACCCAGCCCCCAAAATTGATATTTTAAATAATATTGCAACATGATAACCTCTTTCAAAATCTTAAAATACTGAGTTGGTCAAATAAATCATATTTGTAGGATTATTTATCTTGCTAACTCCCAGTTTGGGCTCAATACACTAAACTCATTGTAGATGCTGGGCTAAGTATCTATGAAATGGGAGAGATGGAGGCTAGGACCTTTAAGGGGAAAGTGATAAGAGAGGTGAGGAAAGAATCCTTTAGCTAAATCTCTCAAAAAGCAGAAGATCCGGTTTTCCCACTTCCCCTCATGATGTTTTGGGGAAGCTGCCAATATTTTAAGAGGGGATAGGACACATAGAGGAAAAAAACCTAGGGTTCTGGGGGAACCAGGCACACAGTCCTGCAAGTTGCAAGTATTCTTAGAGAGGGTAGAATCCAAGGGAGACTGTGGTCGGCACAGTACAGTAACCGGTCATGTGTTGAAGGTTCTGTCAGATATTCTGAACAGCATAAGCACTCCAGGGCCCTTTGCACAACCCTAAGGGGAGTGGATGCAGTGATGATGTCTGAAGAAAAGGGGGCTCAGAGTCAGATTATAACAAAAGTCCATAGAGCTATAACACATTTCGTGTATAACCAAGTTTGCGGACTAATAGTCATTCCCATTCCTTCAACTACTGAACAATCTGTTTTTGTCAAAGTAGAGCAGATGGCTGGGAAGAGTGTTGGGAGAAGATATTCCACCAAACCTCACCCCAACGCAGTCTACTAGTCCTGGGACCCCTTGGACTGTCCTGGGTGATACCCAGCATACTCTTGGGCAGCCTCCTCTCAGACGTGTGATGTGGCCCTGTGCAGAGTGAGACTGGCTTGGCTGGCTCCTTGGGAATTTATAGCCATAGCACTTACCACATACATTCCAGCATCAGGGTTAAGGTGTCAAGGTTACTGTAGGCCAGATGAGGGACGGTCAGTGTCACACTGATAGCATCCCTCAGCTGTGTGCTCAGCCCTATCAGTATGTGGAAGGGAATTCCTAGGTTCTGCTGGCATAGTTCTTTTTTTGGGGGGGGGAATAGAACAAAAACTCAACTTGATCCTTTTCGTGTTCTAACCACTCTTTTCCTCTCCAGTCTTCCTCTACCTACTCTCCTCCCCAGAGAATGATCTGGAGAGAAGGAACCAGCTGGCTCTAGCTGGCAGAGAAGGTGGGACTGCAGACAGGAGCCTCACTTGCCCTCCAACCTCCTGGCTTCCCCCATAGAGATTCTGCCTGTGAGTAAATGCTTGTAGTGAGCAGGGTGGCTCCAGGCTGGCATGCTGTCCTTCTTCCAAGGGAGGGGATGGCATGCATGAACAGGATAAAAAAAATATATAAAATGCATTGCTAGAGCTCTGGGGGGAAATATCCCATGTTAGTTCTTCCTGATACCTCCCTTCACATTTCACCCCTCTCATTGCACTTCCTCTTCCTGGACAAGAAAGGGGGAAAGAGATGGGGAGGAAGAGGGAGAGCCAAAGACTGAGATGAAAGAGAGGAGCCCCGAAGTCTGTTTGGAAGTGGGTTGGATGGGGAATGGATATGAGGCTGTGAAGCCCTTTTTATTGAGGTCACCCTTGTAACTGCCTTAGGGGGACTTTAGGCCTGCTCATGCCAACCACTGTTCTTATGGAGGATATACTGTACCCACCACAGTTCAAACACTTTTGGGCATTTCTGGCACATCGGTCCCAGACACTAGAAGGGAGTTGGGGACCCTTGAAGACCCCTTGTCCTGTGAGAGCAGGGAATCAAGCACTTCAACCTTGGCCTGAAATAATGGTGTGAGCCCAGACATGGTGTCTGTCATGTAGTCCTTATGGAGAATGAAGCCCCAGTCCTGGCCTGGTGCCTCAGGGAGCCAGATGAGGAATTGCAAGAGGAAATTCAGGGTTCACATGCACTCCACAGGTTACCAGACAGGAGGCTATATGTCTCAACAGTTGACACACTTGGTAACACCATGTGCCAAGGAGGCATTGTTTTCCATATCTTGTCATAGTTACACAGTGCCTGGTGGGTCATGGAAGGTGTTGTGAGAACCACCTGATTGACAGTACTGTTGGGGAGCACACATAGAAGCAGTTCCTAAGAACTCTCAAAAATACTTGGGTGGAGCTTGTTAGGATAGGGTAGGCTTCTGAGATATTACATCCAGAAGGTCACAATCCCATCTCTCTTTTATATGCTGGGGTAGAAAATGCCATGTACGTGTTCTTTTTTGGTCCTTATAACCACCCACAAGATAGAAGCAAGTACAGCAATGCTTCTCAGTACCAAGAGGAAATGGACTTGGCAACTTCAAAGCCATTTCAGCTCTATCATCTCCGGTCCATGGGACTTAAGGGTCCACTGTGGGCTATTCCTTAGATATGCTTCTGAAGCTGAGAAGTCAAGATCCATAAAATGGCCTGGGGCCTCTTCCCTGCCTGTAGTACTGAACAGGAAATAACATAGCAAATACAGAGGAAAATGACCTTTATTACTGCTAGGTGCCAAGTTACAGATACAGTTTCCAGGGAGGACCAAATGGCCCTACTCCTGAGCACAGAGTTGAATAAGCGTGTCCTACCTTGAGCCAGCACAGATGGACATTTCCAGGTCATACTTCGAGCATAAAAAGATAGCAGACTGTCACCAGCCAGGTGAGTGAGAGTGAGAAGTAGTTTGGTAAGTTTTTCACCACCATAACCAAATACTTAAGACAGACTCAGTTATAAAGAAAAGAAGTTGACTTGGATCAAAGTTTTGGATGCTGATAAGCCAAATGGCATTACAGAGGCTTCGTCACGGAGCACCCCTTAGCCACATCAATTCATGGTAGACTGGATGGACATGAAAACATCAACTGGGGATGGGCCTTCTACTCTAGCGAAATTCCTTAGGTTTCTGGCCTGTTGAGGCTGTGTTTGACAGGATTCTCCATGGAAATAGAACCAATAGGATATATAGGATGTATCCAGTACCTTGCCCACATTTTGTGATTTTAATTATCCATCATTAACTGTAATCTGAAAATGTTAAATGGAAAATTACATAAATAAAAGCAGATCATCATTTAAAATAATTTTTGTAATTGTTCTACTTTTTATTAATCATTGTTAACCTTTTATAAATTCAACTTTATTGTGGCTATGTATGTTTAAGAAAAATATTATATATATATATATATATATGGTTTTAGGCAGCCATTGTATTCTCTGCAGATAAAGGGGACTGTACTATCTATCTATATATATATTTTTTGTGTATGTGTCTATGTGTATATGTAGGAGGGTTGGTGTAAATAAATTCACTGAAAAAATTAAACTATAAAGATTTTTATTAGGATATTATCTTTGGATTGATTAGTACTTCATAGTCATCTGGAAGCATTTGTGGACTGTTCTCTAAGCCCTGATGCTTCCTGAATATTTCTTGTGTGTTAAAAATAAGACAAGGATGACATGCTTCTTGATTTAATGAGCAGCAAACAAGTGTCTGCTCTGTCCAGTGCCCCATGTTGTGAGGGACACTATACAACAGAATGACATAGAACACTTGTTTTCTGGACGCTCAAGGTAAGCATAATAGAAGGAATGTATTCAAGATAGAAGAAGCAAAGGGCTTCTTCTGATAGAGTCTTAAGAAAGCTCTATTGTGGTGGCTCCTTGAAGCTCCATTTAAATATTTTGAATAGAATTTTGACAACTGGAAATTAAGGAAAAGATAGTCCAGGCTATGTTGTATTTGAGAAATGGTGATGAATCTGGCCTTGCTAATATTCTTTCCCACCTTCTCCCCTCCCCTCTTTTGTACCTTCTGTCCAGCTCTCCCTAGGGGACTTGAGGGAAAAAGTAAAAAAAAAAACCCTTAAAGACTTAAAGAGACAGCTCAACTCAGCAAGATAGATTGTGGTTTCCTTGGGAGAGGCATCCAATGGCAGGCTAAGGAGTTAGGATTTCCAGAAGTAGATAATGGAGGACAATTGAGTTGATTGGTTTTGAGGAAAGGAGGGGCTGGGTAAAATATTGATTTGGAGAATTTCTTCTGGCAGTGCACAAAGAATGGACTGAAAGCTGGTAAGGTGCTGGTGCAAGTCTTGGTAAGAGCAAGGTAAAGGAGAGAATTAGAATTCTGGGAAGATGGTGACATGCTAGCCACACCAATGCAGGTAGAGGGGAGATAAAGAGATAATTACAGGAAAGCACACTGTCAGTCTGAAAACTGAATAGCTGTAAGAAAATTTTTAGCTCAGTAGAAAAGTAGGAGACAGGTAGAGGTTACACACAGTCAACTAGAAGCTAGTGCATATGCGTGGCTCCCAGCCACAGCTCATGGCACCACAAGCTGTGCAACAAGGGGGAAAAAAACCAGAGGTATGTACAGGAGCAAAGCTACAGTGAGAGCTCTACATCCACGAAGGAGACATGCCAGTGACCAGCCAGGGAACACTTGCTGGAAACAGGAGTTCAGGGAACCAGTGACCAGCACCCAGAGCCTCCAGCATCCAGCCCAGCAGATCTATGCTGCAGTTTCAAGACCCAGCCAGCCCATGCCAGCCACAGACACAGCCCAGGGTGACCAGCTCCACCCAGCAGCTTGAGCCATAGACCAGAGGACAAGACAGTGACTTACTTCTTCCCAGAGGTCAAAACAACACACTTGAAGTCTGGGTGTGGGTCAGGGAGGAACCAGTGTGCTGAAACAGGATGGCCCATCACCAACTGGGTCCTAGGAGAGCCTAGAGACTCTGCCCCCCTAGAAGGGAAGGTTGCAATACAGTTCTGCCTTCTGCAGGCTGGTGAACAGCTCCTGGGCTCTTGAGACTGGAGCTCTGGGTGTGTTACCACTGGTGCAACTCAGTCAGGGGAAGGAGGCCTGTGTGGGAGCTCCAAGCCTGAGCATTCAGCTATAGGGGGCTCAAGTCTGGTGAAGAACAGATCCTGCCTGGGGACAGAATGCCCCAGACAGGAGATTCTTGGGTGAGTTTAAATCTAATTCTCACACTGTTATGGGACCAGCATGCTGAACAACTCTCCCCAGGGGGTCTTGGTCCAATTCTAACTAGAGACCAATAGCCCTCTGACAGGCACCTTCCAGGGGGGTAAAAGGGGATCACTACAACCCAACCAGCAGGGATCCGGGGGGAAAGAGGAGCAAGTAGGTCAGCTCTGAACACCCCTGAATCTCAGCAGCAAGACACAGGAGAGACGACAGCCAGAAAAGCCCTCTGACACCCATACTATATTACATACCAGACACCAGCCCAGAAGGGCTGGCACACCCATAACCTTGGCAACTAATGCACTTGTGGTTACAATACTATCCCATACCTAACTGGTACACAGAACACTCATTGCATACCCAATAAAAATCCAGATTGACCTTGTGTCAAGAAAACTATACCCTTATTCAGAAATGGGCAGAAACCAACATAAAAAAAAAAACTCTAGTAGCACACGAAGTGCAACAATCACTTAACCAATGGGATCTCATCAAGCCTAAAAGCTTCTGTACAGAAAAAGATACCATACTCAGAGCTAATAGACCACTATAAGATTGGGAGATAATCTTTACCAGTTATAACACATACAGAGGTCTAATATCTAGAATTTACAAAGAACTAAAAAAAAATCAATAAAAAATTAAATAGCCTTCTCACAACATGGGGCACTGATCCCAACAGAGAATTCACAGAGGAGGACACACAAATGGCCAATTCTCATTTAAGAAAGTGTTCATCATCCTTAATCATCAGGGAAATGCAAATCAAAACTACAATGAGATTCCACTTACTCCAGTCAGAATTGCAATAATTTAAAAAAATCCAACAACAATACTTGCTGGTGAGGATGTGGGGGAAAAAGGAACCCTCATTCACTGCCGATGGGATTGCAAACTTGTACAACCACTATAGAAAGCAGTGTGAAGACTCTTGAATAGAATGGATACAGAGCTACCAACAGACCCAGCTATCCCTCTACTAGGCATCTACCCTCAAGATTTCATGCCTCAGCACAGAGACATTTGCTCAACCATGTTTATTGCAGCTCAATTCATAATAGCTAAGAATTGGAATCAATCCAAATGCCCATCTCTGGATGAATGGATATCAAAGTTGTGGTACATTTATATGATGGAATTCTACTCAATGGAAAGGAAAAAATGACATAATGACATTTATAGAAAAGTGGATGGACTTGGAACAGATCATACTTAGCAAACTCACACAAGAACGGATTCAAAAGCCACATATTCTACCTCATATGCAGTTCTTAACCAGGTTAAGTTTAAACTCTAAGCAAAACTGATAGATAAACTGAGCGACTGTAAAAGAGGATGGAAGAAATGGGGAGCAAGGGAGGGTGGGAAGACTTATACAATAAGCTAAACCAATAAGAATTGAAGCCATAAAATCCTCACTTTCATACAGTAAACTCTCGAAGCTGTGTGTATTGCCTGATAAGAGGGACCATAACAGAAAGGGAGGAAGCCTAACCCCATGAAAAATTGATCAGGCCTAAAACTCCCCATCCCAGCCAGTGGTTACTTTCCACACTGAGCTGTTGATCAAAGAGACCCATGAGATCCCCAAAATAAGACAGGCTTTTGTCAAAGCCCTTGAATACCCACCCTAGGCCAAAAGTAATTCCTATTGCTGAAGAAACCACAGAAAGTCACTGCACAACACCGAGAGACCCTGCAAGATCCAGAATGGTAACCAGCTCCCAGAGGGTAGCATGTGCAGTGCTGGTAGGTGCTACATAAGTTGCCAGGGGAAACTGGCCAATTATATTTGGAGAAAGCAGAGACCACTGATATAAAATTCAGACTGATGTCATGAGAATGCAGAACACACTGCTTTATGATAGACACCAGAAAGTAAAGAAGTGATCATCTGTGTGATAGTTGTGCCAAAACCTAGGGGGATAATCAATGGCCTTCAAATTGGCCAAGAGTTCCACTCAGTGATAAGGAACCCTTAACTGGAATTGGGATCCAGGACAAAATCTTATGGGGACCAAAACCTGGACCCCAAGGGGAAATTTCCACTTACAGAGACATTGTATCGCTCAGTAACAACACACAAAGTATGGGAGGGAAACTGGCTACCTCTAGTACAATTCAGTACAATCCAGTACACCCAATGAAGAATATACCCATTGATTGGGGACAGCAGGGTGGGAAATGGGGATACCAGCATAATATTTGCTCATACTATGTATCTTATTTAGCACAATAAGATATCAGTTAAAAAAAAGAGTTGGGTAAAGACTGCATGAGTGTGGGAATTAGAAATGGATGAAGGGACTCATGAGTAAAAGGCAGGACCTGATACTAGGTATCAAGGCCATTCTGGCTGTCCTAGGAGGAAGTCACTCATGACTTTTTTAGTTCAACAATGTCTTCTCCATTTATTAGAAACTCTTGTCTCCTGCTCCCCTCTGGACTCTAGGTTGGCTGTAGGCCGAGAGTCAGAGCTTTCACCTTTGTGTGCCTAAAGCTTCACCTCAGAGCTCTACCATGTGAGTATTGTACTTGAAAGTCTGCATTAGACTGAGCATGAGAACGACACTTGAGTGTCTCTTTCATGTGGTGTGCAGCCTGGGACTGGGAGTGAAAGTGCCAGGTGCACACTTGGAGCCAGGGATTCTTTGTGAACCCCCCACCAGAAATTGGTGAGTGCACACTTCATCACCACCTAAATACAGAAGGAGCCTTACTCAGCCATGGAACCAGGGAGGTCCTGTACTGGGGAAGGGATGCTCTCTCCAGCTGAGGAGACAGGTGGTCTCCTGCTGAGGGCAGTGCAAGCTTGAGCTGCTGCCTGGCCCAGGATTCACCTCCGATGGCCACCACATCACAGGAGCCACAAAAGCACACAGGATTCATCATTGGTTGTAGGTTCCTGTGGTCACCCACAGGAACACTCGTTTGACAGGGGCACAGGCTCATTATTCTTTTCCTTTATATTTGATTTACTTCTCTTTTTTTGAAAATTTATTACAGATAAAAATTGAAGAATATTTGAATTATATACAATGAAAATAAATAAAAAGATATTTGTCCTGCCAGTGAAGAAAACTAGTGCCAAATCCTCACAATTCTCTGTCCTTTTCACATGTATAAGGAGTACATGCTACTTACCAAGTAAGCGACACCCAATATGTCACATTATATGTTACACCTTTTGCCAAATATGTAGTGATCACGAGGGTCCTTATCCAATTTAAAAATATTTTATTTATTTTCAGAGAGGAGAGAGAGAGAGAGAGAGAGAGAGAGAGAGAGAGAGAGAGAGAGAGAGAGAGAGAGAGAGAGAGAGAGAGAATGTGGGTGTGCCAGGGCCTCCAGTCAGTGCAAACAAACTCCAGATGCATGCGCCTCTTTGTGCATCTGGCTTTACGTGGGTACTGGGGAATCAAACCTGGTCCTTAGGCTTTGCAGGCAAGTGCCTTAACCACTGAGCAATATCTCCAGTCCCTATACCATCTTTATTTTTGGGAAGTTTAAGCCCTTCTTCTTCCACCATCTATAACCAGTAAAGGCTCAATCCAAAGGGTAGCCAGACTTGTTCTCTAACACAGAAGGGGACAAAACAGGGTCTGTTCCAGAACTGGTCTAAGACTCTCAGGCTCCAATGAGGACTCTCTGTCTCTAGCTTGAGCTTTTTCCCTTCTTGTCTTTGGTGCCTTTGGAATCTTTGCGTGACAACAGAATATAGGGATTCTCCTGTTTTCTATAATGTTTAATTTTATCAATTAGATTAGATGCAGAAGCACATTTTTGGATGTGTCTATGAGAATGTTCTCAGAGAATTCACTTAGGAAGAAAGGTATACCCTGAATGTGAGTGGCACCATCCCATGGGCTGGGGTCCTGAACTGTACAAACATGGAAAAAGGAGAAGCCAGCTGAGCATCTGTGTTCCCTTTTCTCTGCTTCCTGGTCCACTGAGATGTGTGCAAGCTTCTTGCTGCCACAAATAGGGGCTGGATCCAGTGGCATGCCTTCCCTATCATGGACTGTAACCCTTAAATTACTTCTTGGCACATATTTGGTCACAGAATCAAGAAAAGAAATGAATATATTTTCCTAATTTTAAATCTTGGAATCAAAGATTTAGGAGTAGAGCTTCTTTCTTTCCCAGAAGACCCTGGATGCTTTGTACAAATTAGCTCTAGTTCCTGTTCTCATGAAACTAGCTTTGCATGTCAGGGGCTGTGTGTCAAACTACAGAAAGCTAAATTAATTGTTACTCAAGGAACAGGTCAAAAAATTCCCAAGACTTCTATCGAGATAGCCAAAAGGACTAAGACGGCTCACTAAACTGACCTGATGCGTCCTGCTCTACAGCAAAGTGGGAGCCAGCTCCTGCATATTGTTCTGTGGAGTTTTCCTTTGGACCAAGTAAAACCCGCTGTCTCCTCATCCCAGGGTTCTCTTGGAGATCTGGCCTCTGCACTCAGCTGGCAGACTTGGAATACCAAACATCACTTCCTGGGGCATTGATGAAGTACCCAGCTCAGCTCTTTGAATCATCAGTTTAAAAAGTGGAAATGCTTCCAAATCTCAGAGCTGAGGACTCAGTTTGAATAATGATTTTTGTGTATATAATTGAGGTATTCTGTGCTCAAATACATCCCACAGCTTATCACTTCTTACCACCCAGGCCCAGGCCACTATCATCACTCATCTGGACAACTGCAATAAGCTCACAACTATTTTCTCTGCTTCCCCACTTCCCCCTCTAGAGAGTCTCATCTCCACATAGCTGCTAGAGCCAATTGCTCGACATCTTCTGATGCCTTCTGATAGCACAGTGCAACAAAATTCTCCCTCACCTTCTGGCTGGAGGCCCTGCACTCTGGCTTCTGTTCATCTCTTCAATCTTTCCCTCTTCATTTTTCCTTAGAACATGCCTGCTTCTTCCCAGGACCTTTACACAAACTCTTATGTCTTCCTGGAATGTTTCTCCTTTTCTTGTACATAGTTCATTGCCTGTGGTAGTTTAAATGTATGTCTAGTGTGGACTCAGGTGTTTTATTAATGCTTGTAACTTGGGTCTCCAGACACCTGGCTGGAGGAGTTGTTACTGGAGGTGGATCCTGGGTCCTGCCCAAAGCTGTATTTAGGGTGCTGTTCTGAGTTCCAGCTCAAAGGTTTAAGAGAGTAATTTGAGTTCTGGGGACCCTGCTTGCTGCCAGGGCTTTGTGTCTTCTGGGTTTTTGGTGTTTGCTGGCTGCTGGTGGTTTCTCTCTCTGATTGGATTTATGAATGGGAGCCAGCTTCTTCTACCATTATGGAACTTCCCTTAGATCTGTAAGATTGAAATAAATCCCCTCCTTCTCTAAACTGTGCCTGGTTTGGATGTTTATCCCAGCATTATAGAAATGACTGCTACACTGCCTAAATCCACTCAAATCTTTATTACTTTTCTCATAGAAATTTGGAAAAAGACTTTTTTTGCCTCCCCCATTCCCTTCAAGCTTATCTCTGGATGGTTTTCTTCATAGTTCCTTCTATTTATGCTCTTAACTTTATACTTTGTTTGTGAGATAGGATCTTGCTACCTAGCTCAGGCTCACCTTGAACTTATGTTCTCATTTCTTAAGTGCGGGGATTATAAGCATGCACCACTACTTCAGAACCAAAATTTTATACCTCATGAATTGTTTCTTTATGCATTGTCTTCTGAGCATCATACTTGTTGGTCTTTGTGAGCAGGGGCACATCTCTTTCTATGGTGGGAGCCACTGGACCTAGACCAATACCTGGCATGCAGTAGGTGCTTAATGAATACATTTTGTATGCATGTGTGAGTGAATGAGGCTGTGTCCCTCATTTATGGAGATGGAACACAAGAAGTAACATGGCTTTCTGTGCTGTGGAATGGGGAGTCTTCTTACTACAGAGTATTTATTTCTTGGCTACTTTCTGAAGTTTCTAGCAGTGTCAACATAGACATTATCAGGTATAGGCACACACACCAGAAATTGCACGGACAGAAATGTAGGTAGATTTTCTTTATCAACCATGATAACCATGACTTGAGCCCATCCTCAGCCAGAACCTCCTCTACCTTTGAGTGTTCTCTCTGTCCCCACGCTTGTTGGTATCCATCAGGCAGATTCTTCAGGAGTGATTTCCCTGTGAGAAAGCAGCCTGGTGTTCAAGTGATCTATCCCCTTCAGGAGAGCTCCCCCCCACCCCAGGTCTCTAACTTTTGGAGTTAGGTCACAGAGTTCTGCATCATGTGACTTGGGCTGCAGTCACTCACTCATCTACAGTCAGCTGGTACCTACAATGCACTGGTATATCCAAGGCTTCACTGTGTGCTTCCAGCGAGGCAGTCCCCTCTCTGCAATGCTAACTGGGCATCCTCAGAGTAGTTGGACTTTTTACATGGCAGTTGGCTTTCAAGCACTGAGTTCTAACCTAGACACTACTTATTATCTTTGAGAGCCTGGGTAAATTATTTCAGTTCTCTAAGCTTAATCTTCCCTATCAGTATGATGATAACAAACCTTAGAATGTTGTTGAAGGCAGAAAGTGAACCCTAGAATCCCATAACCCAAGTATTTGCTAGGGACAGGGGAAGAATAACTATAATTCCCTCTCCCTTCCAACTTAACAAAATTATCATTAGGAGAGGGATCTCTCACTAAAATGTGATGTGAGACATGTGCTAGAAAAATTACCATTTTGAAGTTTCATAACATATTTTGTGTTGTTTAGGGTGGAGCCCAGAGGAGAAACTCACATTAAAGGGCTCTTTATGGTTGTTGAAGGCAGAACCCAAGGGAGACAAAGTGAGACAAAGGGATCTAAATATACCCTGCATAATAAAGTAGTGGGAAGCATCTGTTTTCTATGCCGGGGCTCTGAGAAAACAGAGAAGGAGAGAAAGCACACAGAGACATGGCAGCCTCAGGTTGGGGTCTGGAGGTGGAGGGTGGCCAGTGTTCCTTCTTGTCTCATGGGTGATAACCAACACAGATCTGTTGCCCTCTTCGTAACTATCTCCATTGTGTCAAAAACTCCAGAAAAAGCTTTTATGTTGGTACTATATGGAGGTGTAGGGAGAAGGAGCCATATTTAACCTCCAGTGGAAGAGAAGAGAGTGCATCTCAGCTGGAAGAGAGAGGAGGAGATGAAAGCGAGTTGACCATAAGAACTCAAAAAAGCTTTGAACCCACCTAAAAATACTTGGAAAAGCCAGGTGTGGTGGTGCACCCCTTTAATCCCAGCACTTGGGAGGCAGTGGTGGGAGGATCGCTGTGAGTTCAAGGCCAGCCTGGGGTCTACACAGTGTGTTCCAGGTCAGCCTGGGCTAGAGTGAGACCCTACCTCGAAAAAACAAAAATAAACAGAAAACAACTTGGGAAAGACTGGGACTTCTTTAGTGTATGTTAGGGAGAGCTCAAACCATTCTGTCTGGGGGAGGCAAACCCCAGGAAACTGGCAGAATCGGGCTGTTCTGCAGATGCGCATAGACAGTTGACCCATCACTCGCTTGCCTTAAATAGTGATGTCTAATATGTATCAGTTACTTTTTCATTGCTGGGAAAAATACCTGTCCAGAAACAACCCATGAAAAAAACATTTAATTTGGCCTTCTAATTGCAGATTATAGTTGATCGTGGTGAGGATGTCACAGCAGCAGGAGCTCGAGGTAGTTGAGGTACATTCAGCCTGCAATGATCAAAAGCTAGCTATTGATGCAGGAATTTTGGAGTTCAGGGAAGGTTTCCAGATTTATGAACCCCAAGTTTTGGGTTTTTCCCCTAATCTTTAATGAATACTAATAAAGACAGAATCAAGAAGGACAAAATTATAAATTATTGAGTTTATTTGTGGAGAAATCACAAATTTTAGGGTTTATTTGAAGGAAATTGGGACCTGAAAAGGAAGAGTGGAACATTTTTATGTGAAAAACGTATTTCAGAAAAATGGAAGTTAGGGAGAAACTTAGAAAGTGAAATGAGAATGGAGCTGGGGACCATGTGGAAAACTAGAGAAACTGAGGCTTAGAAAGTGAAGTTCAGACGGGGCTGCAAACAAGTAGAACACCTTGAGGAAAGATTTAGAGGGGCTGTGAACCTGTGAGAGCCCCCATGTGGCAGATCTGGAGTGAGAATCCACACAGGGCAAGTTGAGGAGACAGAGCAGGGAGATTGGGAGTAAAGACACACTTGGCATTGGCCTCGTGCTTTCTCATGGGGGAAAGCAAGGGAAAAAAGGGAGAGCCCACATGACAGATGACAGATCCTGAGTGGGAATCTGTTCATGGTAAATTAGAGTACAGACTAGGATTAAAGAAACATTAAAAGACAGGGTTAGGTCTCCCCTCCCCACCTGGGAACTGAGACTCATGTGGGGAAAATTCAGGCCACACCAAAGTAGAGAATCCAGGAAGAAAAGGGAAAGACTCAGGTCAGCCTGCCACCTTTATAGTGTTTGATTCAGGTAGGTGGGGAAAAATCTGATTTGTTTTCAGATCTGGAGGATGGATGGTAGAGTCGCCCATATATGAGTGGAGCTGGGATCATAGCATATCTGACTATGGACAGCAGGAGGCGTTGTAGATCAATGTCAGTCAGACAAGAGTTCTAATCCAAGGTAGGAGTGTTCATTCTTGTGCCAAGATAAGAAATCAGGTATTTGGAATCTTCTGGGCCTCTATCCCTTGCTGAAACCTGCCTACCTTGCTTCTATTCTGTCTCATATGACTGCCAGTGCTTATCCAGTTCTCTCTTTTTTATTTTTTTAAATATTTATTTGAGAGTGTGAGAGGGAAAGAAGCAGGTAGACTGATAGAGAAAGAGAGAATGGTCTTGCCTGGGCCTTCAAATACCAACAAACTCCAGATGCATTGACCACTTTGTGCATCTGGCTTTACATGGGAATTGAACCTGGGTCCTTAGGTTTTGTAGGCATATGCCTCAACCACTGAACCATCTCTCCAGCCCCAGTTCTCTTCCTTTTAAACAGTGTATAACCCTATTCCATGAAATGGTGCCACCCACAGTTAAGGTGGGTCTTCCCAACTCAATTAGCCTAATCAAGATAATCTCTCACAGGCATGCCCAAATGTGACCCTAATCTACATAATCCCTTGTAACAGGGTGAGCTGGGGGTTAGAATTTAGATAACACCCAGCAAAAATTCCAATGCACCCCAAAATTTAAGGAGTACCAGAGTTCTTGTCTACAAAGTTAAAGAATTAAAATCATAGACAAGATACTAAGGTATAGTGGCAGACTTTATTATTCAAGGGAACATGGGGAGTTACAGAGTTCTCCAGCCACCAGTGTGGGG